>JAPFFP010010097.1:0-17260 GCA_026153255.1 Solanum medicagineum
GTCCATGATGCCCAAGCTTTCTTTTTTAAAAATATCATGATTTAAAGTTGATTTACATATGAGTCTTAATTATTATGAATTTCACTACACACTATATTGGGGTTTCATGAAATTATGATTGTTTTAGCATGTTTTGACCTATAAAATCTAAGATCTATTGTGAGATTTGATAAAGGGTTCTGATGTATATTGCTTGAGGGTGTTACCAAGTATCTATTGATGATTTTACATTGAATTTTCTAGCATGAGTACACTTTTGAATTGCATGGTTTTACACTAACACTACACACCCACCAAGTGTTTGATAAAATGTTTGATTATGAGCTTCTTAAGGAATTAAAAGTCCAATACATGTCTTATGAGTTGAATGACTATAGGATGATGAAAGAAATGTATGTGTATGATATTATCTATATAGTGTTGGAAATTGACCAAGCCTCACTCGGGGGGTTGTAGGCCCGAGTAACCTTGTTGAGGGAGTTGTACCTCGATCGCCTCGCTTGAGAGTGGTAGGTCTGTGCAACCATATCATGGGGTTTGTACCTTGATAACATTGTTGGGCATTTTGTAATCCATCAACCTTGTTGGGGGGTTTGTACTTCATCAACCTTGTTCGGGAGTTTGTACCTTATCAACCTTGTTGAGGGGTTTGTACCTCATCAACCTATTGAGGGGTTCATACCACATTCACCTCTCCAAGGGGGTGGTAGGACTTGCGTATGCCCTAATAATGGTCTCCCCTTACACATCTATTATGTTCTATATAAATATGAATTTACTTCAAGCATTATTCATAGATGTTATATTGCTATCATTCATAGATGTCATATTGCTATATGCTCATCCATTGCCTATGTTATGCATTTTGCTTATGGTGCTCATCGTTTGTTGGATTGCATCGTACATACGTATTATATTTAAACGTACTAACGTATACTAAATGCCTACATGATGTCACCTTGTAGGGACCAGAGCCCTACTATATCATCCTCCTCCACGTGGCTAGTACGATATCTCTCAAGCTCTTTGGTGAGTCCTCCATTTTAGAGTCGATGTTTATCATCTTCTACTATGTTATAAGACTATGCTTCTTTTATGTAAATGTTGACTATGAGGGTGAGCCCAATAGCTTGTCTTGGACCCCGCTAAGTATCTAAATTTTAGAATTGTTGTTGGACATGTTTTGTATTATGTTATGAGCTTTGACTCTCCCTTTACTCTTGATGTTTATGATATGAGAATCATCCCTTAGCCCCGTTTGTCCCGATCCACTATCTCATGTTGTATTTTATTACTTCCGCAACCAAGGATGTGTGTATGATAGACTAAGAGGTTTGTTTGGGGTTTCTTTGGGTTCCCCATTTGTCATGTCACGTCTAGGCCCTAGGCTTGGGTCGTGACATGCTAAGTAAATTCAAACATCCTAATGCATACTCTATGCCTACATGATATTACCATGTAGGTACTAAAGGCCCACTTGATCATCCTCCTCCACGTGGCTAGTACGATATCTCTCTAAAGCTAGTTGGTGAGTCCTCCATTCTTGGGACAATGTTTATGCTCTTGTGTTATGTATTGCCACTCTCTTTCATTATTGTATGTTTGACTATGAGGGTGAGCCCGGTTGCTTGTCTTGGTCCCCCCTAAGTTCTATGTTAGTGGTGTTGTTGGACATGTTATGTATAATGCTATGAGCTTGACTCTCTGTTGACTCTTGATGTTTATGATATGAAAGTTTTCCCTTAAGTCTGGTTACCCCTATTTACTATCTCTTGTTGTATTTTATTACTTTCACAACCAAAGATATGTAATGATATGTTAAGAGGCTTGGTTGGGGTCTCTTTAGGTTCCCCATGCGCACTGTCACGTCTAGGGCTTAGGATTGAGTCATGAGAAACTTGGTATCTAAACACTAGGTTGTTAGGTACTCGGCATCCACCAAACCGCGTCGATTAGAGTCGTATTCATGGTTGTATTGTGCACCACAACTATGAGTAAGAGGCTTTGAAACATTTTAGGAAATTTTTGTCATGCTATAGAAGTTAAGGTAAGGTTTTTCCCCCTAACGATTGTTCTTTGCTATGCTAGATCATGCCTAACACAAGAGGAAGAAGAGCCTGCACACCTGAGGAACAACCGGCTCTTGGTGAGCTCCGGGATGCTTTGCTTGCACAAGTTGTGGCTAATCAAGCCAATCAAGGGGCCAAAGCCCCTCATGCTCCTACTCTGGTATCTCGGGTGAGAGACTTCATGAGGATGAATCACTTGGAATTCTATGGGTCAAAGGTGGATGAGGACCCTCAGGAGTTTATTAATGAAGTCTATAAGGTTTTGGCTATTATGGGTGCTAGATCGGAAGAGAAGGCGGAGTTGGCGGCTTACCAACTCAAGGGGGTGGCACAAATATGGTTTGATCAATGGAAGGAGGAGAAGGGAATCAATAATGTGGTGCTTTGGGAGGAGTTCAAGGTGATTTCCATAATCGGTTCTTCCCTCTTAAACTTCGGGAGGCCAAGATGGTGGAATATATGAATCTGAGACAAGGGTCTATGAGTGTGAGAGAGTATGCCCTCAAGTTCAAGGAACTCTCTAAATATGCTCCCCACTTGGTGGTCGACCCAAGGTCTATGATGAACAAATTTGTGATGGGGGTCTTCGACTTGGTGAGTGAGGAATGTCAGCCTGCTATGTTGATTAGTGACATGGATTTATCCCGTTTGATGAACTGTGACGAGCAAATGGAGGAGGAAAAGTTGAGGAGGAGGAGGGGTCATGAGGCTTAGAGGGCCCGCTTTAAAGGTAGGTTTGAAAGTCGATAGGGTGGTCGGTTTCATCAAGGCCAAGGGTCTTCTTATGCTTCAAGTAGGGGGTTTGCCAATGACTTCCCAAGAGCCAAAGGTGTTGGTGGTGCGGCCCTAATAATATGTGTCCAAGATATGGTAAGGGCTATGGGACCCATGTTTGAGAGACACTAATGCATGTCATGGGTGTGGAGAATTTGGTCACAAAATGATTCAATATCCTCGTAACCGCAACAAGGGTAAGGAGGTCCATCCACAAGGCGCAAATGTAGTTCCTTTGGGAAGGGGTGTCAACAAGGTGGTGCCCAAGGCACAATCGGTTTTATGCTTTGCGTGGGAGGCAAGGGGTTCATAAGGTGCCCGACATTCTTACTGGTATGTTAAAAGTCTTTGATTTTGATATGTATGCATTGATTGATCTTGGTGTTACTCTTTTTTTTGTTACCCCTTTTGTTGCCAAAAAGTTTGATGTTGAGCCCGTATTGTTGTGTGAGTGATGTGAGGTGTCTACTCCTATTGGTGCATCTACTATTGCTAGAAAGTTTTATAGAAATTGTCCCATTTGCATCTTACATAAATTACTAGGTGGATTTAAGGTTGGCAATTGAGTTTAGGATTGTGAGTCCTTGTAGTATGTAGAGGGAGGTTGGTAAGTTTGCTTAAGGATTGGAATCATCAAGGGATATGGTTATGGTGTGTCCGATTTGTCGTGCTTCTAGGTTGACGGGATGTGTTGGTGTTTTTGGTGCTATAGAACTCTTTGAAGTTGTGGGTGAGGTGGAGGATGAGTTGGCTTAGAAGGAGGTTCTGGCGGAGGTGTTGGATGGATGATAGAGGAATTGATTGATCGATAACGGTGTAGTGTTTGCCAAGGCCCTTTGGAAGAGTTGTTTGTTCGTATATGTTACTTGGAGAGCCGATGCGGACATGGAGAAGCAATATCCATAGCTCTTTCACTCTATTCAAGCCTATGACAACATGTCAAGTCCTTTCTATGATTCCAAGTCCTACGTTTTAGCCCCATGTCATTCATGTGCATTCATATTTAAGTTGGCAAGTTTATGATGATTTTACACTTATGTTGAGATCTTGAAAACGGTGCTTTTAATGTAATGTTTCATTCTTGTTGGGGCCTATTTGTTATGATCACTCTTGTCTTGAACAACTCTTTTACATTAGGGGACGAATGTTCCCAAGGAGGAGATACTGTAACAACCCTAAAAAAATGCCCGAAAATGTACCTCAGAATGCCCAGAATTTTAATTTTCATATATCAAAAAATCTATTTGTTATTTCGAAAATCAGACACCATATTCTTGATCAAAGGGTCCAAATTAGGTGCAAAAAGGGTCTAACCTCGTTTTTAGAGCAACCGTAGCGAATTACGAATTTTCATGGGTTTTGAAAAATGGTGAGGATCAGTGATTGGGACGTGACGCGCCTTTGTGTTATTTTGGCAAAATTTCTATTTGGGGTCCAAGGCTTTAAGTCTTGGGCCTAGACCCTCCCATGCTTGAAAGTACCTATACTTAGCCTTATTTCACCCTCATATCATCCTAAAAGTTCCCCAATACTCACTCAAACACTTAGACTCATACTTCACCTTAAATTCAAGTCCCAAAACTTAAGACCAATCGTAAGGATTTCTTCAAAGATTTCATTCAAGCTTCAAGTCTGCATCTTCAATCTCTTTCAAGGGTTCTACAAAGCTAAGGTATGTGGTGTTGAACCATTGGGTCCTTTCACCCAAGGTGCCTAAGCCTCCTTTTTACTAATATTTCGTGATTTAATGTTGATTTTACATGTGGGTCTTGTATATTGAGAAATTTACTACACAATGATTTTAGTTCATGAAAGTATGGGTGTTTTAGCATATTTAAAGCTCTAAATCTTGGATCTAATGTTGGATTTGATGAGGGGTTTTGATGTGAATATCTTGGGTGTGTTGCAAGGTGTTTATTGATGGTTTTACAACAAATTTTCTTGCATGATTTCATCTCTAAATTGCATGGTCTTTTATCCCTATTTCACACCCTCAAGGTGTTTGATAAAATGTCCGGATGTGGTTTCTTGAGGAATCAAAGTTCCAAAGCATGAGATATGAGTTAAATGATGTTATGATGACGAAATCAGCTTATGTATATGATTATTCCTATATGAAGTGTTGCAGAGCATATGATAAATCCTATATAAAGTGTTGCATTAGTCCATACCCTATCCGGGGGGGTAACCATGTTGGAGGTTTATAGTCATCAACCATGTGATGGGTTTATACTTCGTCACCATGTTGGTAAGGTGTGATTACCATCAACATGTGAGGGGTTTATACCACACTACCAGCAAGGGGTAACTTGAACAACTAGCTTGGTCTCTTCTTCACATAAGATATCATATATGATCATGGTTTACTTAAGCATGTTTTACTTAAGCACTGAACGTACATGTCATATTGTTATATTATGTGTATTGCTTAATACTATGTATTTTGACTATGATGCCTACTTATTATTGCATTGCATCCTACATACTTAGTACATTCAAGTATACAAACGCATACTCTTGCCTACATGATTTCACCATGTAGAAATTGAAGCCCAAGTTGATCATCCTCCTCCAGGTGGCTAGTTCGGTGCTACTAGAGCTAGTTGGTGAGTCCTCCATTTCGGGGACTTTGGTCTATGTTTTATTATCTTGTATTAAGACACTTCACTTTATATTCGTTTTGACTATGAGGGTGAGCCCGATTACTTTTTCTTGGCCCCCGTTCTTATCTTTGTATTTAGAGGTGTTTGTTGGACAAGTTATGTATACATGATTTAAACTTAGACTCTTTGCCTCTTGATGGTGATGTTTTGCAAGCTATCCCTTAGTCCCTTGCCCTTTATTCTTACTTTATGCCTTTTTACATGCTTCCGCAACCAATGATTTGTAATGATAAGTTAAGAGGCTTGATTGGGAACCCCCTTGGGCTCCCCATTCGCGTGTCACGTCTTGGCCCTATTTTGGGTCATGACATCTAGCCAATTACCTTGGGATGCACCATTGTTGTTTGTGAATAAGAAGGATGGTTCTGTTAGGATATGTATTGACTACTGGCAACTTAATAGAATCACCATCAAGAATAAGTACCCTCTACCAAGGATTAATGATCTTTTTGACTAACTTCAAGGGGCTACTGAGTTCTCTAAGATTGATCTTCGGTCCGGGTATCACCAAGTGAAAGTGAGGGAGTGTGACAATCCTAAGACGGTCTTCCAGACTAGGTATGGGCACTATGAGTTCGTGGTTATGTCTTTTGGTTTGACTAATGCACTAGCGTGGTTATTCATGGATCTTATGAATAGTGTTTTCAAACCCTACCTTAATTTGTTTGTGGTGGTATTTATTGATGATATTTTGATCTATTCCCATAGTGAAGAGGAGCATGTTGATCACTTAAGGGTAGTGTTGCAAATCTTGAGGGAGGAGAAGTTTGTAAATATGAGGAATGTGAGTTTTGGTTGGAAGAGGTTGCCTTTCTAGGTCATGTGGTTTTGGGTGATGGTACAAAGGTGGATCCTAAGAAGACTGAGGTAATTAGAAATTTGCCTAGACCTTTGACTCCATCTAACATTAGAAGATTCTAGGGCTTAGCAGGTTACTATCGGAGGTTTGAGAATGGGTTCTCTTCTACTGCTTCTCCTATGACTAAGTTGACTCAAAAAAGGCTAGGTTTGTGTGGTTCGATAAGTGTGAAAAGAGTTTCAAACTTGGAAAGATAAGCTTGTCTCCGCTGCTATGTTATCTTTATCGAAAGGGTTGGAAGGGTTTCTTGTGTAATGTGATGCCTCATGGATTGGTTTGGGTTATGTTTTGATGCAAAATGGTAAGATGATAGCTTATGCCTCTAGATAACTTAAGGTGCATGAAAAGAATTATCCTATCCATGATCTTGAGTTGGCAGCCGTAGTATTTTCTTTGAAAATTTGGCGTCACTACTTTTATGGGGTGCATTTTAATGTGTTCACCGATCATAAGAGCCTCCAATATATGTTTACTTAAAAAGATCTCAACTTGAGACAACGAAGGTTGTTAGAGCTTCTTAAGGACTATGATATGAGTGGCAGTCTCGCCCTGGTAAGGCTAATGTTGTGGCCAATGCTTTGAGTAGGGTATCTATGGGTAGCCTAGCACATGTTGATGTTGGTAGCAATGAAGTAGCTAGGGAGGTTTACCAGTTGGCTAGATGGGGTTAGGTTGGAGGAGGTGGATAATGGTGGTATTGTGGTTGTTGATGGCTCTAAATCTTCAGTGATTGAGGAGGAGAAGGCAAAGCACGATCTTGACCCCGCCTTGTTAGAATTGAAGGCCTCAATGAAAGATGGTAAGGTGGAGGTTGTCTCCCAAGGGGGAGATAGTGCCTTAGGTACCAAGGTAGATTGTGTGTGCCTTGTGCTTATGACTTGAGAAAGAAGATTCTTAGATGAGGCTCATAATTCTTCCTATTCTATCCACCCTGGTTTTACAAAAATGTATAGTGATTTGAGGGAATTGTTTTGGTGGGTTTGCATGAAGGGAGATATTGCTAAGTTTGTTTTCGGTTTCCATAATTGCCAACAAGTCAAAGCCAAACATCAAAGGTCGGGTGACCTAGCCCAAGATATAGAGATTCCTACTTGGAAGTGGGAGGAAATTAACATGGATTTTGTAGTTGGGTTGCCTAAGACTAGAAAGCATTTTGAATCCATTTGGGTTGTGGTTGAGAGAATGACAAAGTCGGCTCATTTCCTACCAATCAAAACTACATATGGTGCTGAAGATTATGCTAGGTTGTACATTTATGAATTGGTTAAATTGCATGGATGCCCTTGTCTATTATATCAAATCGTGCTGCTCAATTCACTTCTTACTTTTGGAGGTCCTTCAAAAGAGGTTTTGGTAACAAGGTTAAGTTTAGTACGGCCTTTCACCCTCAAACGGATGGCCAAGACGAAAGAACTATCAAAACTCTTGAGGGTATGCTTAGAGCTTGTGTTTTGGAGTTTAAGGGTAGTTGGGATGATCATCTTCCACATATTGAGTTTTCTTACAATAATAGCTATCATTCTAGCATTGGTATGGCTCTTTTTGAGCTTCTATCTTGTAGACATTGTAGGTCCCCGGTTGGATGGTTTGAGGTAGGGGAGATAGCCTTGTTGGGTCTGGATCTGGTTATGGAGGCCATGGAGAAGTTAAGGTTGATAAGGGAAAGACTGAGAATAGCCCAAAGTCATCAAAAGTGCTATGCCAATGTGAGGAGGAGGGATCATGAATTTAAGGTTGATGATTGGATCTACGTGAAGGTCTCACCTATGAAGGGTGTGGTTCGTTTTAGTAAGAAGGGTACATTGAGTCCAAGATTTGTGGGTCCTTATAGGGTGTTGAGGAGGACTAGCAAGGTGGCCTATGAGTGGAGTTGCCCAATGACAAGAATATGGTTCATCCAGTCTTCCATGTGTCTATGTTGAGGAAGTATGTGGGTGACCCAAGTGCAATTGTGCCTCTTGATGTTATGGGTGTTGTTGTACAAGTTATGTAATTATGCTTTGAACTTTAACTCTTTGATATTTTAAGCTACGAAAGGCTTCCCTTAGTCCCTTTATCCTTATTTATACTCTTTATTATTGTTTAATTGCTTCCATGACCAAGAGTGTGTAAATGATATGCTAAGAGAATTGCTTGGGATCCCTTCAGGTTCTCATTCGCTGTTCCACGTCTAGAACCTAGTCTTGGGTTGTGACAATAGATGATTTGTTTGACCAACTTCAGGGTTCCTCTTGCTTCTCAAAGATAGACTTGAGATCGGGTTACCACCAATTGAAGGTGAGGGAATTTGATGTCCCAAAGACTGCCTTTAAGAGCTATTATGGCCATTTTGAGTTCTTGATCATGTCCTTTGGGTTGAATTATGCACCTATAGCTTTCATGGATTTGATGAACAGTGTCTGCAAATTGTACCATGATATATTTATGATTGTATTTATCAACAACATTTTGGTATATTCCAAAGATGCGAAAGAGCATGCTTGTCACGGCCCAAGCCTAAGGCCTTGACATGACACGGCAAATGGGGAGTCTGTAGACAACCCAAACAAGCATGTTAGCATATCATGTGCACATCCTTGGTTGAGAAAGCAAAATAAAACAATAGCGAGAGTCAATTATAAAAAGGTAAGCGAGACTAAGGGAAGTCTTTCATAGCCATAAAAATAAGAAGCGTCAAGCTCATAAGCATATACAAACATAGTATCCAACAACACCTCTATTTTAGAATGGATCGGGGACCAAGACACTTCCCGGGCTCACCCTCATGATAATAAGTATCCAACATAAAGATGAAGTCTCAATATAGCATGAGTAAAATAGTTATTATCCTCGGAATTAAGGACTTACCAAAGCTTTCTTCAAGTATCGAACTAGCCACGTGGAGGAGGAGGATCAATGGGAGCTCCGATCCCTACATTGTAATATCATGTAGGCACAGCATATGCATTAGTACTTGGAATGTACTAAGTACGTGGGGTGTAATGCATAAAAGACATAAGCCATAATATTCAAAATGCATACATATGGGCAATGGATATAATCTCAATATGACATGTATGATCAATGCTTGTACTTAAACATATATTTAAAGCATTTAACTTGCATAGTATATCATACATATGTGGGAGGACACCTTAACCTATATAGACCAAGCAAGCTACTACTAGAAATCCAAGGCATGGCACTTCCTCGATAAGGTGATGGGGCATGACACCCTATGGCAAAGTGTGGTCTAGTTACCAAGGCAAACCATTAATAATAACATGAAACTAGATGGATCCACTAGTAAATCCCATTTAGGGATATAATATAATCTATGGTGGTAGATACTTTAGAGACTAAAGACTTTATATAAGGACCCCTTGAGTCGAGCCCCCATCTTAAGCCTCAATCGATGCTAAGTCTAATCCCATGAAATACTTGAAATAATCATAACTTTAATCATAACACGAATAACTTGTAAGAGATATGATAACCTGACATGAGTAGCTCATGACATGCTTGACCTCTTATAGTGAGCTTACTTGAACTTGAACATGAGGGTAAAATAGTAATCATGCTTGACCCCTCAACTTGACATGAATAGCCCACAAGAGTATAAAATCTTGAAATAGGGCTCAACTTGTCACTTGTAACATTGTTCATACTTTTCATGAATTTAATACATGCTAACCCCAAAATCATCACTTGACTTGTAAACCATGCAATAGTTCATCAACAACATAGATATTCTTGTCATGTAATTTCATGAAACACATGGTGGGTTCATGACACTTGTTCAAAATCATGTAACTCAAGAGTATATCAAGAAGGAGTAAAATCAATTCAAATCAATCCACCGATATTGTAGTAAAACCCTCATTTTGGGTATCTTGAAATTCATCTCGAAATTCACAATAACTCATAGTTTTCATAGCTCACGTCATGCATAATTTGAATAGATATAACTTGATTCATGAAATTAGATTAAAATAGGTATTCGTGCATAATCAATCAATACTTGATAAAACCCAACATAATTTATGTTCATGATTCATAATAAGAGATACTCATGAGTAATACAACTTGAAATCATGCAATTTACATAAAATGAGAAGGTTGGGCTCCATGGGTGAAAGGACCCATGGATGAAGACCCACATCCCTTAAACTTAGGAATTTCTTGGAGTGAACTTGAAGGATACTTGAAGCTTGGGTTGGGTCTTTTGAAATCCGAAGTTGTTCTTGAGATCCTTGAATTTGAATAGAGGTTTTGTTAATGATTTAAAGAGGTTTAGAGAGGGTTTTTATGAGTTTTATTGTTGAAAAATGACTAAGTATGGAGGATTTCACGTTTAGATGGGCATTGGGTTATTACCCCAATGCCCTTGCATGAAATGTGAAAAACATGGGAAAAATTGCACTGGTCCGCGCCCTAAGCGCTATATGGACCAGGTACGCCTCACCAATCAACACTATTGTGCGCCCCATGCCCGTCTTGACCTAGGTGGAATCAACTTAAATATTTGACGATACATTTTGTACCTTGCTAAAAAATCAGGCACGTAGGCTCTCTGGAAATCAATTAATTAGAAAAAATTATTTTTCGCTAAGGGTCTTCTAAAATCTAGATTTTACCCATTTCCTATCAATTTTGCCTCGATCAAGAATATGAAGTCGAACTTTTGAAAATCATGCACGAATTTTGAGATATATGAAAATTATGATTATAGGGCATTCTGAGGCACATGATGGGTGTTTCCATGCTAATCACCTTAGAATCACTTTACAGACTCTCAAAGACAATAAGTTGCATACAAAATTATTGAAGTGTGATTTTTGAATCAATTCTGTGGCTTTTCTAGGCCATATTGTCTAGGGCAACGGTATTCGAGTAGACACACAAAAGATTGACGCGGTTAAGAACTAGCCAAAACCAACCTCCCTAACTGATTTGGTTTGGCTGGATATTATTGTAGATTATTTGGGGGATTCTTATCCATATCATCTACACTAACAACGATGATCCTAAAGAAAGTCAAGTTCTAATGATCTGATAAATGTGAGAAGAGCTTCCAAAAGTTAAAAATAAGGTTGGCTACTGCACTAGTTTTGACCTTGCTTGATTGAACAGAGGATTTTGTGATATATTTTGACGCATCTAGGGTTAGATTGTGCTGAATGTTGATGTAGAGTGGAAAAGTGATAGCTTATGCTTCTAGACAGCTTAAGGTTCATAAAAGGAATTACCCAACCCATGATCTTGAGTTGGAAGCAATGGTATTTGCACTTAATATTGGTGTCATTACTTGTATGGAGTGCATGTAAATGTATTTGTTGACCACAAAAGCCTGCAATATGTATTCAACTAGAAATAACTCAACCTTACACAAAGGAGATGGCTAGAATTTGTAAAGGATTATGACATGAGCATTCTCTACCACCCAGGTAAAGCTAACATTATTGTTGACGCTCTTAGCAACCTGTCAATGGGTAGTAATACCCATGTTGAGGAAACAAAGAAAGAGTTGTCTAAGGAAGTGCATAGATTGGCTCGATAGGGAGTTCAACTTAAAAAGTTTAAAGAAGGTGGAGTTACTATTTAAAATGGGTCTAAATCATCTTTACTGGCAAAGGTAAAAGAGAAGAAAGACCAAGATCCTTTTCTACATCGATTCAAAGAAGTTGTCCAAAAACAGAAGGTGATGTTTTCTCCAAAGTGGGAGATGACGTGTTGAGATACCAGAGTAGATTATGTGTTCTAAGTGTTCATGGTGTTTGAGATATAATTATGGCTAAAACCCACAACTCTAGGTATTCCATTCATCCTGGTGCTTCTAAAATGAAACATAACTTGAGAAAAGTCTACTAGTGGAGTGGAATAAAGAGGGATATTGCTGAGTTTCTCTCCAATTGCCCAAAATTATAAACAAGTAAAAAGTTAAGCATGAAAGGCCATATGGATAAGCTCAAAACATTGAGATTCCTGAATGGATATGGGAGATGATCAATATGGACCTCATTACCAATTTGTCGAGGTCCTGAAAGCAACATGATTTGATATAGGTGATTGTGGATAGAATGAATGAATCAGCTCGCTTCTTAGCAATTAAGACGACTGACAATGTAGAAGAGTATGCCAAATTGTACATACGCGATGTTGTAAGGTTGCATGCAGTTCTCTTGTCTACTATCTAAAACAGAGAAACTTAGTTTATATCCTAATTATTGAGATCTTTTAGAAAGGACTAGGTTCAAAGGTGAATCTTCATACTGTGCATTATCCCCAAATAAATGGCTAGGCAAAGAGTACTATTCAGACATTAGAGGACATGTTGAGGGCTTGTGTCCTTTACTTCAATGGTAATTAGGATGATCATTTACCTCTAATCAACTTTGCATATAACAATAGTTATCATGAAAGTATTCAGATGGATCTCTATGCAGCTTTCTATGGGAGGAGACATAGATCACCAATTAGGTAGTTTAAAGTTGGAGAAGCTGAGTTCATGGATATGCTCTTATTTACTAGTGTATAGAGTATGTAAAGGTTATTAGAAAAAGGTTGAAGACTACACAGACCCAGCAGAAGTCTCACACCGATGTGAGGAGGAGAGACTTAGAGTTTGAGGTAGATGATTTGGTATACTTAATTGTGTCACCGATGAAGAGTATCATGCGATTTGGTAAGAAGGGAAAGCTGAGTCCTTGCTATATTGGTCCTTACCAGATTGTGAAGAGAATTGGGAATGTTGCTTATGTGTTGGAGTTGTCCTCTGAGTTGGCAACGCTTCATCCAGGTTTTCACATCTTGATGTTAAATAAATGCTTTGGAGATAGTTCATTGGTAGTTCCCACTGATAGTGTAGGAGTGAAAGATAGTTTTATCCTATGAAGAGATTCTAGTCTAGATTGTTCATAGTCAGGTTCGCAAATTGAGGACCAAAGAGATAGCCACAGTAAAAGTCGTATAGAGAAATCAATTTGTTGAGGAAACCATGTGGGAAGCTGAGAAAGATATGAAAGGAAAATACCTCATCTATTAATTCCTAATGATAAGAATGTTGAAGGTAATATCTACCCGTACACGAGTTGATTTGTCTATTCTTGAATCTAAATGGTGATTGTCTAGGTTGTTGATTGGTTGATAGTTTGATTAGAGATAGTCCTTATGGTTATTTGTACTTTGAATTCACCCTTAGTTACAAATCATTTGCGGATGAATGATCCCAAGATGGAGATAATGTCACACCCTATAAGATTACAAAAATATCCCTAAATGAGAGAATACTCGTAGAATGCATATGAACCTTTTTGAGGAATTCGAGGCAAAAATCATGATCAACACAAAAAAACCTATGGGAAAATAGTCTTGGTTGAATATTAGAGCAATGGGATCAAAAAATAATTTTTTGTCCCCAGACCTATCTTACGATAGAGGCATTTTTGGGAACCTTGTACACTCTTTTCATTATGTTTTATGTGATATATTTGGTGCCTTGGTTATGACTATCTTATGACTATGATTTGTTCTTGGCTATATGCGTGTGAGTTGACTATGTTTCGTGATGAGTAAGATACTAAGCCCCTAATTACCCCATAGTGTGAGTCCTACTTTCCCATCCCTTAGTACTATGTGTTTACTCTCGTATGCGCTTCCGAACTGATGATGTGAGTTTTTGGTATTTTCAGACTTGTTTAGGGACTCTTTGGTTCCCATTCGACGTATCACACCTAGACCCTAGGTTCGGGTCGTGACACATTCACAACAATCATAAGACTTCCTGATGTATTTGAATGATATAGTGTCGAAGACGTCTTGAATGATTAAAGGCATCGCTTGGCTAAGCATGTGTAGCAAGGTATACCTGTTCATTAATTGTAGAAGTAGGATGTTTGTGCGTTCATTTATTTTTAGAAGTTGGACGTCTATGTGTTCTATGTTTGATAGTTTTAAATAGAGAAAAGTGAGGAGTTGCATCAGTTGGGGAGGATCTTTGGTGGCTGTTAATGGCATCTCTTGCGAAAGAGTGTATAGCATGACACTGCTTTAAGTTAGGTTACTTTTAGTTAGGGGTATTTTGATAATTTAATATTGAGTTTAGAGTTCATGCTTTTAAGATAGACTAGTTTTGCTCCACATGCGCTGCATGTGTATGGCCATTCTTGAGATTTATATAACCATAGAATAATGTCTATTACCTTTTTACTTGTTGTGTTTCGGGGTGAGAGGGGAGGAAATGATTATATTTCTTTCACTACACTGGCTGCGCATTTTTCTCCTCTTTTCCTGATGAGTAGCATTTAAGAAGCCATAGTATGTTTGTCAAGTTAGTATGTAAAATGCTACCAAGTTAATTTCAAGTAAGGACTTGTTATGTTAGTTATAAGGGAATAATGATCGGAAGTATTAGACAGCCTCTTTCTCTGCGTATGTTTGAGCTCCTTTCCTTTTATTTTAAATTGACTTCCGATAGAATATGATAAGCCTACTGAAACAGGCATTACAACTTGTTAACCAGTTGTTTGCATTGAGCATCGTTTGTCACTTCAAAGCATCACATAAGAGACATTGCAGACATTCTTGACATGATTTAGAAGGTCAAATATAAAGACAAATAAGCCTGAAGTAACATAATCCCAGAAGATACAACTGTATTAATAACAAATTCCAGTAGCACATGGTAGGTGGGTGTCAATGTCAATTTTTTTTCCAGCACTGCGCAGGCCTTCTGCTTAAATTGTGGCTAAAACTTGTACTATACTTTGTAATAGGGCAGCATAGACCATAACAGCGCCTTCTTTGGCAATCGTAAGTTGTTGTTCATGTTAACTGGTCCTCCTCCGAGCCTATGAATTCCACAAAAATAAGTTATGTTAGGTTCATGTGTTGTGCCCGTTTTGCCGTTTTGATGTATTAGAAAGTAGTTATAAATCATGTCGTACCTAATACTTCTTTGTAGACAATATTTTTGGTATACATCCCTTTGTGGTGATCTGCAGGCTGTTCAGTCAATACCAAAATCTTTTGTACTGCTTATTGAGATTCCTCTGGAAAGTGCTACGTACAGTTGTCCATGTGAGAAAACATATTGTGGTGGTACAACCCAACATTGGCTATTGTTTGTCCTTGCGCTTTATTTATCGTCATTGCAAAACATAGACGTCTTATAGAAATAGACTAAGTAAAACAGAGAAGCATATGGTGGATCGCACTGTGCAAATTTACATTAGTTCAACTGTTAAAGTACAGAGTATTAATAAGTCTGTACTTTAGCAAAGTGAACTGCCAGTATCTTACTTCAAACTTTAAAGAAAGCAGCAAATCAAGCTTGTTTAGCAAGTGACAGTACCTTACTTCAAACTTACATGATAGCACCTCTTTTACTAATTGAATGATCTTCATTGTTCTTCAAACCTGTGGAAACATGCTTCTATAGAAATGTAGGGTAAAGTTGTACAATATATTCTAGTAGTTCGAGCATTCCTCGAATTCACCGCATACAGGAGCTTAGTGCACCGCCCTTTTCATAGTACTATACTGCTATCTAATGTGTCGGGTTAGTTGTTTAGGATTTTCAACTTTGGATACACATTGTTGTTTTTTCTTGTAGGGACAGTTAGATGATTTGCACACTTCATTTGCAGGAATTGTCATACTTCCTTGCTAGCATTGAGTCATAAGGAATTATTTCTTGATGATGTTTCTTTTTTTCCTTTAATGGCAAGTCTCATTTTGTTGCCAAAGCAATGTCATACCCAATGTATTTGTTTCTCCTTTGTTAAAACACGAGAATTGCTTATAAGATACAAACACTATTCGTTTAAAAAAAAGGTAGAAATGAAAGTACAAGGCACAAGCACAAAATTCTATTTATGGTCAATACTAACTACTTATGGTGAAACTACATCATCGGAACTCTAGCAAACTGTCATAGGATATGCTCCTTCCTTCAATTTACAACAACATACCAAGTGTAGTTCTAGTGTAACTATTTACAACGTAATTTACTCATTTGCAGAATCCTTTTCAATCTTAACTTGATTTCGAGCACTTTGTATAGGCCTGTAAAACTCTCATTGGTCAAAAGTACAAAGTAAAAACCTTGCCAAGACTTACATGTACATGAAATTGTATTGTATATCAGCGGGACATCAGTTGCACATTATGAAGATGATGACTGTTAATCTTCTTGCTGTAAGGATCATTAATCCATGAATCAAAGCAATCTAATCATACTGAACTTGTTACTTAGTACAAATTCAGAAGTAACTGAGTGAACACATGTAAATTCGAGCATAAGTTACAGTACAATGCTGGCTTTCAATTTCACCAAAACATAAACCAAACCTTTAGTGTGTTTTGCAGGAGAAGGAGCATTGGTATTGAAGTTTTTCGTTGAACAAAAAAACTTAGGAGTGAAAAATTAAAGTGACCATGAGTCAATGCAAATGAGAGAATGCCAAAGTTGGTGACAAAATGGACCAAGTGAAATAGCATGATTTTCAAAAGTTACGCGGTTGAAGGGCGTATATGTGATTGAGAAAATATAAATTGTAAATATAAAATGCATGTAACTTACAAATCTGTAAGGGTGGATAGCACTTTAACCAAATCGTAAAACAGGCCAAACAGAGGTATAATCAGGGCATACCTGCTTGTTTGCAGTTGCAGAAGTTGGTTTTTTTGATGGGAATTTGTGATCACTGTTCTACTGTTTTATAGAGAAAAAGTCTGTGTTGCTTATGTTCAGTATTAGGTTGAAGTTTGCAAGCATTCACGCTTTGGGAACAATGTTGGCCTGGGAGCAAAATGGCCTTAATCACCATGGATAAAACATCTGGCAGTTATTGTTTCACCTGTTGCCAGCAAAATGACACATTACTGGAGTGCGCACCATCCAAACCACGACCAGG
>JAPFFP010010108.1:0-17259 GCA_026153255.1 Solanum medicagineum
CGCATACTCTATGCCTACATAATGTCACCATGTAGGGACAGGAGCCCATTTGATCCTCCTCCTCCTCCATGTGGCTAATACAATTTCTCTCGAAAACAAGTGGTGATTCCTCAACTTCGGGGACAATGACTTGATTTTATGCTATGTATAAAGACTCTCTTTCCTTTTTATTGTACGCTTGACTATAAGGGTGAGCTCGGTTGCTTGTCTTGGCCCCCGTTAAGTTCTATGTTTAGAGGTGTTGTTGGACAGATATGTATTGATGCTATGAGGCTTGACTCTCTTAACTCTATGATGTTTTATGCTATGAAAGATGTACCTTAGCCCCATGTTCCGTTATTTCTACTCTTTTATTGTAATTTAATTGCTTCCGCGACTAAGGATGTGTAATGATATGTTAAGAGGCTTGCTTGGGATCCGTTCAGGTTCCTCGTGTGACATGTCACGTCTAGTCCCTCTGCTTGGGTCGTGACAAACTTGGTATCAGATTACTAGTTTGGTGATGGTCCTCTACATCCAACACACCGCGTCGGTTAGAGTCTTATTTATGGTTGTGTTGTACACCACAACTATGAGTAAGAGGCTATGAGACGTTTTAAGAAATGTTTCCCTTCTTCTTGATCTATGTCGTGCTATAGAGTTAAGGTAAGGCTTTTCCCTAACGAATGTTCTTTGTTATGCTAGATCATGCCTATCCCAAGAGGAAGAAGAGCTCGTACACCCGAAGAGGAACTGGCTCATGGTGAGCTCCAGGTTGCCCTTACATTGCTAGCTCAAGTTGTGGCTAATCAAGACAACCAAGGAGCCCAAGCCCCTCATGCTCCTACTTCGGCATCTCGGGTGAGAGACTTTATGAGGATGAATCCACCGGAGTTCAATGGGTCTAAGGTGTATGAGGTCTCTCAAGAATTCAACGATGAGGTATATAAGGTGTTGAACATTATGGGTGTGAGCTCGGAACAAAAGGCGGAGTTGGCGGCTTACCAACTCAAGGGGGTGGTTCAAATTTGGTACACTCAATGGAAGGAGGAGAAGGGCAACAATAATGTGATACTATGGGAGGAGTTTAAAGTGGCTTTCCTTCATCAGTTCTTCCCTCTTGAGCTTAGGAATCCAAGTTGATGGTAAGTACCAAAGTTACAAGGGTGGCCGATTTCACCAAGGCCAAGGGTCTTCTTATGTTCCTAGTGGGAAGTTTGCCAATGACTACCCAAGGCCCCAAGAGGATGGTGGTGTGATGCCTAGACCCGTGTGTCTAAGATGTGGTAAGGGTCATGGTGGCCCATGCTTGAGGGCTACTAATTCTTGCTATAGTTATGGGGAAGTAGGCCTCAAGATGATAGATTGCCCACGTAATCGCAACAATGATAAGGATGTTCGTCCTCAAGGCCGGGGTGCTAATGCAGTTCATTTGGCGAGAGGAGGTCAACAAGGTGGTGCCCCAAGGTAAAATTGATTTTATGCTTTATACGGGAGGCAAGGAGTTGATGAGGTGCCCGATGTCGTCATCGGTATGTTAAAAGTCTTTGATTTTGATGTGTATGCATTGTAAACCCCGGGTGCCATTCTTTCTTTTGTTACTCCTCTTAGTGCCAAAAAGTTTCATGTTAAGCCAGAATTGTTGTGTGAGTCTTTTGAGGTGTCTACTCCTATTGGTGCATCTATTGTTGCTAATAAGGTCTATAGAAATTTGTCCCATTTGCATCTTGCATAAAATATTGCCTTGTGATCTTATTGAGTTGGATATGGTTGATTTTGATGTCATTCTTAGGATGGATTGGTTGCATGCATATTATGCCTCCATTGATTGTAAAACCTGTAGGGTCAAATTCCAATTCCCAAATGAACCCATCCTTGAGTGGGAGAGTCATGATGTGGTGGTCAACGGTAGGTTCATCTCTTGAACTAAAGCCCAAAAGTTGATCTCTAAGGGGTGTCTTTATCATCTTGTGAGCGTTAGGGATGTGGAGTCCAAATTCCTTCCAATAGAGTCAGTTCCAGTGGTGAATGAGTTCCTTGATGTCTTTCCAAATGACCTTCCTGGTGTTCCTCCAAAAATAGAAATAGATTTTGGTATAGACCTCCTTCCCGATACTCAATCCATTTCTATTCCCCCTTACCGTATGGGCCCGGTGGAGTTAAAGGAGTTGAAGGAGCTAGCCAATCACCTTGGGGTGCACTAGTGTTATTTGTGAAGAAGAAGGATAGGTCTCTTAGAATGTGTATTGACTACCGTCAACTTAATAGGGTCGCCATCAAGAATAAGTATCCTCTACCAAAAAATGATTTGTTTGACCAACTTCAAAGGGGCTAGCCACATCTCTACGATTGATCATCAGTACGGGTATCACCAAGTAAAAGTGAGGGAGTGTGACATTCCCAAAATGGCCTTCCGGACTGGGCTGTATGAAATTGTGGTTATGTCTTTTGGGTTTACTAATGCACCGACAATCTTCATGGATCTTGTGAATAGGCTCTTTAAACCCTACCTTGATTTGTTTGTGGTGGTCTTCATCGATGATCTTTTGATGTATTCCCATAGTGAGGAGGAGCATGTGAGTCATTTGAAGGTGGTGCTACTAAAATTCAGGGAAGAGAAGTTGTATGCTAAGTATGAGAAGTGTGAGTTTTGGTTGTAAGAGGTTGCCTTTCTAGGTCATGTGGTATGGGGGGATGGTATTAAGGTGGATGCTAAAAAGACAATAGTGATTAGAAATTGGTCTAGACCTTTGACTCCATCTGATATTAGAAGCTTCTTGGGCTTAGCGGGTTATTAGCGAAGGTTTGTGAATGGGTTCTCTTCTATTTCTTCCCCCATGACTAAGTTCACCCAAAAGAAGGCAAAGTTTTTGTGGACCGATGAGTGTGAAAGGAGTTTCCAAACCTTGAAAGAGAAGCTTGTCTCTGCTCCTAGCTTGTCTCTACCGAAAGGGTTGGAAGGGTTTGTTGTGTATTGTGATGCCTCACAGATTAGTTTGGGTTGTGTTTGGATGCAAAATGGTAAGGTGATAGCTTATGCTTCTAGAAAACTTAAGGTGCATGAAAAGAATTATCCTAGCATGATCTTGAATTAGCCTTTGTGGTATTTGCTTTGAAAATTTGTCGTCATTACTTGTACGGGGTTCATGTTGATGTGTTCATTGATCATATAAGTCTCTAATATGTGTTCACCTAAAAAGATCTCAACTTGCAATGAAGGTGGTTAGAGCTTCTTAAGGATTATGATATGAGTGTGCATTATCGCCCGGGTAAGGCTAATGTTATGGCCTATGCTTTGAGTGGGTTGTCTATATGTAGCCTAGCTCATGTTGATGATGGGTCCAAAGAGGTGGTTGGAGAGGCGCATCGGTTGGCTAGATTGGGAGTTAGGGTGGAGGAGGTTACTGATGGTGGTATTGTGGTTGTTGATGGCTCTAAGTCTTTATTGATTGAGGAGGTGAAGGCAAAGCAAGATCTTGACCCCGCCTTGTTAGAATTGAAGGCCTTTGTGAGAGGTGGTAAGGTGGAGGTTTCCTCCAAGGGGGAGATGGTGCCCTTAGGTACCAAGGTAGGTTGTGTGTGCCTTGTGTTGATAATTTGAGAAAGAAGATTCTTGATGAGGATCATAATTCTTCCTATTCTATCCACCCCGGTTCCACTAAAATGTATAGAGATTTGAGGGATGTGTTTTGGTGGGTAGGTATGAAGAAAGACATTGCCAAATTTGTATTCAATTGCCATAGTTGCCAACGAGTCAAAGCCGAAAATCAAAGACCGGGTAGCCTAACCCAAGACATAGAGATTCCTACTTGGAAGTGGGATGAGATTAACATGGACTTTATGGTTGGGTTGCCTAAGACTAGAAAGGGTTTTGACTCTATCTGCATTGTGGTAGATAGGATGACAAAGTCGGCTCATTTAATACGGTTAAGACTACTTATGGGGCTGAAGACTATGCTAAATTTTACATTCATGAGTTGGTGAGATTTCATGGGGTACCCTTGTCTATCATATCAGATCATGGTTCTCAATTCACGTCACACTTTTGGAGGTCCTTCCAAAGAGGTCTTGGAACTAAGGTAAAGCTTAGTACGACCTTTCATCCTCAAACGGATGGCCAAGCTGAATGAACTATCCAAACTCTTGAGCACATGCTTAGGGCTTGTATTTTGGAGTTTAAGGGTAGTTGGGATGATCATTTTCCATTGATCTAGTTTGCTTATAACAATAGCTACCATTTTAGCATTGATATGGCTCCTTTTGAGGCCCTCTATGGTAGACATTGTAGATCACCGGTTGGGTGGTTTGAAGTGGAAGAAATGGCTTTTTTGGGTCTGGATCTGGTTATAGATGCTATGGAGAAGGTAAGGTTTATTAGAGAAAGGTTGAAAATAGCCCAAAGTCACCAAAAGTCCTATGCCGATGTGAGAAGAAGAGAGCTTGAATTTAAAGTTTGTGATTGGGTCTATTTGAAGGTGTCACCCATGAAGGGTGTGGTTCATTTTGGTAAGAACGGTAAAATAAGTCAAAGATTTATGGGTCCTTATAGGGTGATGAGGAGGATTGGTAAGGTGACATATGAGTTGGAGTTGCCTAGTGAAATGAATTCGTTCATTCGGTCTTCCATGTGTCTATGTTGAGGAATTGTGTGGGTGACACTAATGCTAGTGTGCCTCTTGATGTTGTGGGCATAGTTGAAGACAACTTGACATATGAAGAGGTTCCAGTATAAACCTTGGATAGACGAGTGAAGAGGTTGAGGAACAAGGATGTTGCTTCCGTTAAGGTCCTTTGGAGGAATCAACAAGTCCAGAGTGCTACATGGGAGGCCGAAGAGGACATACAAAAGCGATATCCTTATCTCCTCCATAATGCTCAAGCTTAAGGTACTAACTCTAAGTCCTTTATGTGATTTCATGTCTCATGTTTCAGCCCCTATGTCATTTGCATGCATTCATGTTTATATTGACAAGTTCATGGTGATTTTAACACTTATCTTGAGATTTTTGAAAATGGTGTTTAAGTATATTGTTAGATTCTTGTTGGGGCTGATCTTTTCATGATTACTCTTCTCAAATACGTTTCTTTGACATCCGGGGACGAATGTTCCCAAGAGGGAGATATTGAAACGACTCCAAAAGGTGCCCAAAAATATGCCTCGAAAGTGCCTAGAATCATAATTTCCATATATCCCAAAATTCGTGTGCGATAATATGACTTTATATTCTTGATCAAGGGGTAAAATTGAGTGGGAAATGAGTCTAATGCCGATTTTAGAGCAAACAAATCACAATTCTAATTTCCTTAATTTTCCTTATCCAGGGCGCGTACTAGTGTTAATTTTCCCAGTTATTTTGTTCGGTCCAAGACTTTTGGGTCTTGGGCCTAAGTCCACCCATGCGTGAAAATACCTATACTTAGCCATATTTCACCCTCATATCATACAAAACATTCCCAATACTCACTCAAACACTTAGATAAATATCTCACCCTAAATTCAAGTCCCAAAACTCAATCCGGATCTTAAGGTTTTCATTCAAGCTTCAAGTTTCTATTTTCAATCTTCTTCAAGGATTCTCTAAAGTCAAGGTATGTGGTTTCCAACCATTGGGTCCTTTCACCCATGGTGCCCAAGCCTTCTTTTTACCTAAAATACATGTTTCTAAGTTGATTTTACATATGGGTTTTCTATTATGAATTTGACTATGAACTATGTTTGGGTTTTGTAAAAGTGTGACTGTTTTAGCATGTTTTGAGCTATGAATCTTTGATCTATCTTGAGATTTGATGAAGGATTTTGATGTACATTATATGATGATGTTACCAAGTATTGGTGGTATGATTTACTTCAAGATTTCTTGCATGATTTCACTCTTTAATTGCATGGTTTTACACTAGTATTACACACCAACCAAGTGTTTGATAAAATGTCTGATTTAGGGTTCTTGACCCGTTGATGTTCTATTGCATGAGCTATGACTTGTATGACCTTATGATGATTAAAGTAGGGTATAAATATGTTGATTTCATGAAAAGTACTTGCAGTGTTGGAAGTTGATCAATTGCCTCGTTCGGGGGGCAATACGCCTGAACTACTATGTTTGGGGCTATGTACCTCAATTGCATTGCTCGGGAGGTAGTAGGATCGTACAACCATGTTGGGAGGCTTGTACCTCAATTGCCTTGCTCAAGAGGTAGTAGGCCCATGCAAATATGTTGGGGGATTTGTACCTCAATTGCTTCACTCGAGAGGTAGTAGGCCAGTGCAACCATGGTGGAAGGTTTGTACCTCAATCGCCTCGCCAAGGAGGTGGTAGGCCTTGGTTACTAATAATGATCTCTTCCTACACATGTAATATGTTCTATATAAGCATGTTTTCTTCAAGTATTATTCATGCATGCCATATTGTTATATGTTCATCTATTGCCTAATCATGTATTTTGACTATGTTTCTTATCTATTGTTGCATTACATTCCACATACTTAGTACGTTCAAATGTACTAATGCATACTCTATGCCTATATAATGTCATCGTGTAGGGACCAGAGCCCCACTTGATCATCCTCCTCCTCCACATGGCTAGTACAATTTCTCTACAAAGCAAGTGGTGAGTCCTCAACTTCGGTGACAATGACTTGATCTTATACTATGTATAAAGACTCTCTTTCCTTTTTATTGTACGCTTGACTATGAGGGTGAGCCCCGTTGCTTTTCTTGGCCCTCGTTAAGTTCTATGTTTGGTTGTGTTGTTGGACAATATATGTATTGATGCTATGAGCCTTGACTCTGTTTACTCTATGATGTTTTGTGCTACGAAAGATGTCCCTTAGACCCATGTTCCATTAGTTCTAGTCTTTTATTGTAATTTAATTGCTTCCGTGACTAAGGATGTGTAATGATATGTTAAGAGGCTTGCTTATTGCTTCCGTGACTAAGGATGTGTAATGATATGTTAAGAGGCTTGCTTGGGTCCCTTCGGGTTCCCCATGCATTGTGTCACGTCTAGGCCTTCGGCTTGGGTCATCATAGATGAGTCTATCTGTAATGGTGAATTTCGTACGACCTTTTCCATCCTTGCCCAAGTGGTGGTTACTCAAACTAGGCAGGCCAATCTTCCTCGGGATCCCACTCCGGCTTCTAGAGTGAGGGATTTCACCCGGATGAATCCTCCGGAGTTCTTTGGGTCTAAAGATGACGAGGATGCTCAGGAGTTCATTGATGTGCTCTCCAAGGTATTGAATGTCATGGGCGTCACTTCTGAGGAGAGGGCTGAACTCGCTGTCTATCAGTTGAAGGATGTAGCATATATGTGGTATACTCAGTGGTCTATGGAGAGGGTTTGTGGTGATACAGTTTATTGGGAGGAGTTCAAGCTTGATTTTCTAGACCGTTTCTTCCTACTTGAGCTTGGGGAAGCCAATATAATCGAGTTTATCAACCTCAGGGAGGGTAATATGAGTGTGAGGGATTATGCCCTCAAGTTCACTAAACTCTCTAAGTATGCTCCGACACTTGTGGCTGATCCTCGTGCAAGAATTCACAAGTTTGTTTCTGATATTTCTGACATGCTTGTACAAGAATGCCATACGACCATGCTTAATCAGGATATGGAATTCTCTAGAGTTATGGTTTATACCGAACAGATTGAAGGGGATAAGCTTAAAGGGTGGAGAATGCATGATCCTAAGAGTGCCCGTTTTGATGGTGGTTTCTCCGGCACCAGGATGGTGGTTTTAGTCACTTCCAACAGGGACAATGTTCGGGTGCTCATTTGCTAATGCTAAGGTGCCTCCTCCTAGCGCACAGGTTGGTGGTGGCCAGGGATACCCTCTATGTTATAAGTGTGGGAAGCCCCACATAGGCAAATGTTCGAAGAATGTGAGTGCTTGCTTTGGGTGCGGTGATAAGAACTACAAGGTTGCTGATTGTCCCAAGAAAGTTCGTAGGGATCAAGGCCTAGTCGCTTAAGGTGGACAAGGTCAGCCAAGAGTTCCTCAAGGTGTTGCTCTGAGGAATAACAAGTTTTATGCTCTTCATGCACCTCAGGAGATTAAGGAGGCTCCGGATGTTGTGACTGGCACGTTAAAAGTCTTTGATTTTGATGTTTATGCTTTGCTTGATCTGGGTGCAAACATGTATTTTGTGACTCCTCTGTTGGCTGTTAAATTTGGTTTGAGTCCATAAATTTTGAGGGAGCCGTACCCGGTGTATACTCTCGTGGGTGAATCTGTTGTTGCACATAGGGTCTATCGTGGCTGTCCTATTTTTGTGTTGCATAAGGTGTTCCCGTGTGATCTTGTGGAACTTGAAATGTATGATTTTGATGTGATTCTTGGAATGGATTGGTTGCATGCATCATATGCCTTTATAGATTATAGAACCTGGATGGTCAAATTCCAACCTCCCAGTGTGCTCGTTCTTGAATGGAAAGGTGGTGACTCCGCTATTAAAGGTCGATTTATTTCCTACCTCAAAGCTTGGTAGATGATCTCCAAAGGATGTATATACCACATTTTGAGGGTTAAAGATGTGGAGTTCGAATTGCCTACTCTTGAGTCTGTTGCCATGGTGAATGAGTACCCCGACGTGTTTTTCGAGGACTTGCCCGGTATTCCTCCCGAAAGTGAAGTAGACTTTGGCATAGATCTTGTTTCGGGTACTCAACCTATCTCTATTCCTCCCTATCATGTGGCACCAGCTGAGTTGAAGGACCAGTTGAAAGATTTATCATAAAAGGGTTTCATTAGGCTAAGTATATCTCCATGGGGTGCTCCGGTGTTATTTGTAAGAAGAAAGATGGATCTCTTCGGATGTGTATCGATATAGGAAATTGAATAAGGTGACCATTAAAACTAAGTATCCATTTCCTAGGATCGATGATTTGTTTGACCAACTTCAAGGGGCTACTTACTTTTCGAAGATTGACCTCCGCTCTGGGTATCATCAGTTAAAGGTTAGAGAATATGAAATTCCCAAGATGGCCTTTTGAACGAGGTATGGGCACTTTGAGTTTGTGGTGATGTCGTTTGGCCAACTAATGCTCCAGTCATGTTCATAGATCTTATGAATCGGGTGTTCAAGCATTTCCTTGATAGTTTTGTGGTTTCCTTCATTATGATATTCTTATCTATTCCCGAAGTGAGCGGGAGCATATAGATCATTTGAGGTTGGTTTTGTAAACCTTGAGAGAGAAGAACTTGTATGCCAATAGCAAATGTAAGTTTTGGTTGGGTGAAATTGCTTTCCTGGGTCATATGGTGTCCGATGAAGGTATAAAGGTGGATCCAAAGAAGACCAAGGCAGTAAAGAATTTGCCTAGATCGTTGACTCCTTCGGACATTCGAAGATTCCTTGGGTTAGCAAGTTATTATAGAAGGTTTGTTGAGGGATTCTCGTCTATTGCTTCTCCATTGACTAAATCGACTCAAAAGAAGGCTAAGTTTGTATGTTCGGATGAGTATGAGAAGAATTTTCAAACTAAGGATCGACTTACATCGGCTCTGGTTTTGATTGTACCAAATGTCATGCATGGGTTTGTGGTGAAGAATTTAGCCAAGGCACGTCACACTTACACCTTCACTATCCGTGTGACACTTCACGGACCGTGTAGTTATGCCGTGTGGTGGCCTTTGTTGAATAATTCACACTTTTGGGACCAAGTGTGATCACACGGCCCTTTACACGAGCCGTGTGGTGTCTCATGAGTCGTGAGTTCTCCGTGGGGCTTCCAGAGTGAAAATATTCTAATTATGGGGTCACCATCTCATAACCTTTTGTGAAATTTTCCTAAGGTTGGGGAGACGGGAGAACCACAGTGGACCGTGTGGGTCCACATGAGTCGTGTAGTGGTCCATTTGGTGGTTCGCGAAAATTTTCTAAGTGTTGGTTCAAGATTAAAATTTTTAGAAATTTGTCTAAGTGTGGGTTCACAGGCAAGTAAACGGACCTTGTAATGCCACACGGACCGTTTACCCTCCATTTAAGTGACTTCCAGTAAAATTTTACTCCGATTCATTAATGGCGTTTTCATAAATTTGGTTATTTCTATTGGCCTTTTGGGAATTCCCAAGCTATTCTAAGGTCGTCTAAAGACCTAAAACCCATTTCAAATATTCAAACCTATCACCCATAATTTGAATCTCTCAAAACACTCTCAGAGGCTTTCCACCAAAAGAACTCTTGGGATTTCAACATTTGAGCTTGGGTTTCAAGTCTCCTTCAAATTTCTTTGGGGATTCTTCATCTTAGGGAAGGAATGTGGGTTGATCCTTTACTTCCTTTTGATTAAGGAGACCCAAAATTATTTCAGGCAATTTTATGGATTTCTAGTTTATTTTAAATGGGGGTTTTGAAGATTATAAATCCTAAAATTCTAATTTTGCATGGGTAGTGTTTATTTTAGGATTTTAATGTAATTTAAACTATTTCATGAAGATTTACTTTGGGTTTATGGAATTTTAAAGTATGCAGGTCCCCTTTAAGGCTTTGATCTAAGCATGGGTGATTATATTATGATTTGAATTGTGGATTTAAATACGAGTTACTTCAATTTTATGTTATACTATTGATTTGGATTGAATCTCAATTACCCATGCCATTTTCACATTATTCATAACATATGCATTCATATTCATGAGAATGTATGGAAATTATGTTATGGGTTTAGCCCATTTATATTTTATGATATAATTTTGATAAAATATTGGTTATGACAACAATGTGATCACATATATGTCTATTGATTATGACTCTTTCTGCATTTTGGGTGTTTGCACCATTTTGTATATGAATGGGCTATTCCAATGCATGAGTATATTGACTATGAAATTATGTTATGGTCTTTAAACTTAAGAATGCATTGAAATGGTTTTGAAAATGACTAATGTCTCTTGAAAGTATGTATGTATGTATGTGTATATATATATATATATATATATATATATATATATGTAATCTTGCGGGATGATGACTTAGCACCGATGGATGGAGGGTCCTCTCTCTCTATCCTCGAACTCTGTGCCTAGCATAGGTTCCTTTCCGAAATTGGGATGCCTGTAAGGTGAAGTATGGTTTACCTTTGGCAAGTAGACCGCCTCTGTACCTTTGAGGGGATTTCATCGGGATTCCAAGTAATAGCTTGCTTGGCCTTACTTATGTCAGTTGAGGACACATCCCCACTATATATATGAGCATCATTTGCATTTCATGCATCAAGAACTTCATAGCATCTTGTCATGTTACATTCTTTGATATTCAATTCTTCCTATATTATGTGCCGTTTCATCTAACTTTGCTATGCAGGTTTTGGTAAGTTCATGCATTGAATCCCGCATACTTAGCACATTCAAACGAACTAATGCATACTCTTTCCTACATGATTTCAGCATACAGGGACCAAGGTGAAACGACCCCCAAAAGAAAAAGTGCCTGAAAATGTTCTTCGTAAATTCCCGGAATCTTGTTTTCCATATATCTAAAGATCCATTTGGTATTTTGAAAATTTGACTTCATATTCTTTTTTAGGGGATGAAATTGAGTGGGAAATGGGTCTAACCCGAATTTTAGAGCAACCGTATCAAAATCTGAAAATCGCAAAATACGTTATTTAGGAGAGTCCACTTTGAAGGGTCATATCTCTTATCACACAATGAACTGGATGGCCCCCGACATACCAACTGAATGGCCTTTTCATTAGCTTTCCAACGCACTTCGTTTCACCTCATTCCGAGTTCAAATGAAGGATTTATGCCAAATTTTGTAAAACTCGCCCGTGCAGAAAATGCAATTTCCAGTGAGCTGTCCGTTTTGGTCCTATTTTCTCTTGACTTCGGTCCAAGACTCTTAAGTCTTGGGCCTAAGGGTTCCCACACTTCAAAAATACATATAATTAGCCTTGTTTCACCCTCATATCATCCTAAACATTCCCCAAAACTCACTCAAACATTTAGACTCATATTTCACGCTAAATTCAAGTCCCAAACTCAAGACCAATCTTAAGGATTTCTTCAAGGATTTCATTCAAGTTTCAAGTCTCCATTAAAGTATTCTTCAAGAACCTCTCCAAAGCTAAGGTATGTGGTGTTGAACCATTGGGTCCTTCCACTCATGGTGCCTAAAACCTCTTTTAATTAATATTACATGATTTAAAGTTGATTTTACATGTGGGTCTTGTATATTGAGAAATTTACTGGACAATGATTTTAGTTCATGAAAGTATGGTTGTTTTAGCATGTTTTGAGCTTCAAATCTTGGATCTAATGTTGGAATTGATGAGGGATTTTAATGTGAATGTCTTGGAGGTGTTGCAAGGTGTTGATTAAAGGTTTTAACACTTATTTTCCTACATGATTTTATCTATAAATTGCATGCTCTTTTACACCCATTACACAACACCAATGTGTTTGATAAAATGCCTGGTTATATTTTTTTTTGAGAAATTGAAGGCCCAAAGCATGAGATATGATATGAATGATGTAATGATGATGAAAAGAGCTTATGTACATGATTATTCCTACATGAGGTATTGCATTAGAGCTTATGATGAATCCTATATAAAATGTTGCACTAGACCATGCCCAATGGGGGGATAAGAGCCCGGATAACCATGTGAGGGGTTTATTCTTCACCACCTAGGATGATTGGGCTGTGACCAACATCAACTATGTGAGGGATTTATACTTCGCCACTTAGGTTGATTGGGGTGTGACCAACATCAACCATGTGAGAGGTTTATACTTCACCACCTAGGATGATTGGGGTGTGACCAACATCAACCATGTGAGGGGTTTATACCTCACTACCTAGGATGATTGGGGTGTGACCATCATCAACCAACCAAGGTTGGAAAGCTAACTTGGTCTCTTCTTCACATATGATATCTTATATGAGCATGATTTACTTAAGCATATTTTACTTATGCATTGATCATACATGTCATATTGCTATATTATGCCTATTGCGTATCATTATGCATTTTGGATTATGATGCCTATCTATTGTTGCATTGTATCCCACATACTTAGTACATTCAAATGTACTAACACATACTCTTGCCTGCATGATATCACCATGTAGGGACCGGAGATCCTATTGATTTTTCTTGTGGCTAGATGGATTGTTCAAGTTAGCCTTTGGTGAGTTCCTATAATAATTGATAGCTTTTGGAAAAGGAGGAAGGCACTATTTCAATATTCTTTGATTTCAAAGGAACATTATCAATCATCTAAAAAATGGAATACAAAAAAAAGAATAGAGAAAAGCCGGCTATCGGAATCGAACCGATGACCATCGCATTACAAATGCGATGAGAAAGATAGCGTACAACGGAGTAGCCAACTCATAGAAAGAGCAGGGGCGCTAGCTAGAAATCCTTTATTTTTTCAATCGAATCTCTCTTTTGACTTCGGAAAAAACTTTCTTTATCAATATATAGCGGGAATGGCGCCACCTTTTTATTTAGCAACTGCCGCCCCGCTTAATAGGAATAGGATGCACTTACCAACCGGTGAAAGGAAAGAGCTGGGTCAGCCATCGACAAAGGAATACCGAACTCTACCCGTGTGAGGCCTCGTAGCCAGGGAGAACCATAGAATCGGAGGGTTATATTAAAACATCGGTGGAAAGGTCGAGAGGGCATTCCGGGGACTAGGACTATTCTCTCACACTATGTATAAAGATTCTCTTTATTTTATCGTTTACTTATGACTATGAGCGTGAGCCCGGTTGTATGTCTTAGCCCCCGCCCTTATCTATGTAGTAGAGGTGTTGTTGGACAAAGCTATGTATTTATGCCATGAGTTGATTCTATTATCTCTTGACTCTATGTTATGACAAGTTCTCCCTTAGTCCCTTTTCCCCTCATTTTCATTCTTCAAATGCCATTTAATTGTTCCGTGACCAAGGATGTGTAATGATATGCTATGAGGATTGTGTGGGGACTCATTCAGGTTCCCCATTCACAGGTCACGTCCACGCCCTAGGCTTGGGTCGTGACAAAGATGGTATCAAATAACTAGGTTGTTAGATGCTCAAAGTCCAACACACCGCGTCGATTAGAGTCTTACTCATGGATGTGTTGTGCACCACAACTATGAGTAGCAGGCTGTGAGACATTTTAGGAAATGTTTACCTTCTTCATGGTCTATGTTGTGCTTTAGAAGTGAGATAGGGCTTTTCCCTCTAACGAATGTTCTTTGCTCTTTCAGTTGATCATGCCGCTTCAATTAGGAAGGTGAAGGAAGGTAAGTAGAAGGTTTTGATTTTGATAGATCTAAGTTTCACTATTTCTTCTCTCTTCTTTTAGTTGATGGTGGGGCTTCTTGTGTGCCCTAAGTTATAATGTGAACCTTTGGTGTTTATCTCTTGGTAGGGTATATTGTTGCTAGAAAGTTCATAGGTGTTGTTTCAGGTTTGTATTGCATTAGGTCTTGCTTTGTCGCTTGTTGGAGTTGGCGCAGTGGATTTTGATGTGATACTATGGATGGAATGGTTGCATGCATGTTGTGTCTTCATGGATGGTAGGACCCGTAGAGTTAGATCCCGAATCTCTAATAATCCCGTCTTTGAGGGGGAGGTTATTAAGCAATAGGAAGGGAGGTAGATCCATTTCATGTCTTAAGGTACAATTAGTCTCTAAGGGGTTGCATTTATCATCTTATGAGAATAGGAGGTATTGAAACTAAGTTGTTTTGTTTATATAATTATTGTTGGTGGTAGATAAGGCCTTGAATTCCCCTTTCTGATATTTTGAGTTTGTGGTGGTGTCTTTTGGTTTGACCAGTACGCTGGTTATGCCTATAAGTCTCATGAGTAAGATCTTTAGTCCCTACTCTAATAGGTTTTGGTGGTTTTGGTGATGATAATGTGGTTCGTTTCCTAATGAGGTAGTGCATGTGAATCATTTGAGAGTAGTACTACAAGTTTAAGGAAGAAGGTTGGGTGCTAGTAGGTGAAATGGGAATTTTGGTAGTAAGAGGTTTGCTCCTAGGTTGTGTGGTGTTGAGTGATGGTATTAAGGTGGACCTTAGAAAGACGAAGGTAATTAGAGATTAGCCTAGACCTTTGACTTCACCGGATATTAGGAGCCTCTTGGATTTAGTGGGCTATTGCCAGAGGTTGTGAGTAGGGTGATTTGATAGGTTCGGGGGATTGCTATTTCTTGTGGTATTCCTTGGTGCTAGTAGGATTCATGTGTATGTGGATTGATCCTTGATCCCTTCCAGTCAAGGAGACCCAAAATTTACTTTCAAGAAAACCTACATGGATTTTACTTATTTTAATTTGGGAGTTGAATATTATGATTCCTGAAACTCTATTGATGGATGGGTAGTGTTTATTTGATGCTTTTAATGTGATTTAAACCATTATATGAGGATTTACCCTGGGTTTATGGAGTAATAAGTATGCATGTTCCCTTGTTGTAATCATTTATGCATGAGAGATTACACTAGGGATTTAAATATGGAATTAATTATGTTTTCACTTCAACTTCATACTATAAATGTTGATTTTAAATGGAGTGTTAATTACCCATGTCATTTTCTCATTGTTCATAGCATATACATTCATGTACACGGATTATTTTGAAAAGTTATTTTATGGGTAAGCCCAATTTCATTTTATGGTATGATTTTTATAAAAGGTTGGTTATGACAATATTGTGACCACATATATGTCTTTGATTTTGGCTCTTTAAGCATTTTGGATGCTTACACCATTTTGTGTATGAATGGGTCATTCCTAGGCATGAGTATTATGACTATAAAATTATGATTTTGGCATTTGAGCCTAAGTATGAATTATTATGAATGGTGTTTGGCTTTTGAGCCCAATTATGCATTGAAATGATTTGGAAAATGACTATTGCCTCTTTAAGAGTATGCACATGCATATTATAAGTATTCTTGTAGGATGATGACTTAGCTTGTTGTGTTGAGGGTCTTGGGGTAGTTTGGGCTACTTGCATAGCATGTTTCTAATGAGTGTAGAACCCGTAAGGTTATAATATGATGGGTAAGGGTGGTTGCTCTATTTAGTCAACTATGATAGGTTAGTCACTTCTCTAAAATTGATTTTTGGTTCGGGTTTTGTCCTCAAGTGAGGATGGAGGTAGGTGATATCCCTAGGTGTCTTTTTGGATTAGGAGTGAGCATTATTAGTATTAATGGAGTTGCTTGGTTGACTTATGCACCGGTAATGATTGGGGGTTTCTTGATGTCACGACCTGAACCTAGAGCCTAGATGTGATACGGCGTATGGGAACCTGAGAGTCCCCAAACAAGCCTTAAGATACCAAAACTCGCATCATTGGTTTAGAAGCATAGACAACAATCAACAAATAGTTCTAAGGGACGGGAAAGTAGGACTCACGCTATGGAGGCAATTCAAGTTTTAAGATCTTTCCATCAACATGAGAACAAGTCACACATCGGTACTTAAAGATAACCATATACATAACATAGGTTTAGCCGTATCACATAACATATAATGTGAAGAGGTTTACAAGATGTCCAACAACGCCTCTACATAGATGGGTCAGGGGCCAAGACATACCCCGGGCTCACCTTTAATACATTAGGAGAAGTAAGTAATATAGGTAGATAGATGGTGGTACGCCCTTGAAAGACAGGAATCACTACTACAAGTAAATTCGGAATCCGAGCTAAACGTCGAACGGTGGATGGTCAAAGTCCTCGGTCCCTACATGGTAAAATCATGTAGGCAAGAGTATGTGCTAGTACGTTTGAATGCACTAAGTACGCGGGGTATGATGCATGTAACTTACCAAAACCTGCATATCAACGTTAAATGACAAGGCACATAATATCGAAAGAGTTGAATATCAAATGTAATATAACAAGATGCTACGAAAGTCATGATGCATGAAATGCAAATAATGCACGGAATGCAAATGATGCACTCATTTATATATATATATTAGGGATGTGACCTCAACTGACATAGGTAAGACCAAGCGGTTATTACTTAGAATCCCGATGAATTCCCTTCATCGGTAAATAGGTGATCTACTTGCCAAGGGTAGACTATACTTCACCTTACGGAACAACTCCCTCTTCGTATGAAGTAACCTTCCTTACGGGACAACTCCCTCTTTAGATAGGATTTTCACAAAATCACAAATCAAATCATTTCTTCTCCTTGCGGGATGACTCCCTTTTCAAATCGAAAACCTATGCTCGACACATAGTTCAAGGAAAAGGAGAGGACCCTTGTGGATGGCTCTAATGTCCCCCATCCATCGGTGCTAAGTCATCATCCC
>JAPFFP010010129.1:0-40260 GCA_026153255.1 Solanum medicagineum
GATCAGAATTTTTTTTCAGTGGAACATCAACTTCCATAATCATGAATATGCAATAACATGACTAAACTAATCAACTACCTTTTGAGTTAACTTTGTCATAAGGGAAGAAATAAAAGAGAACCCACTCACAAACTCCGATAATAACCCGCAAACCGAAGAAACTCCTAATATCTGACGCAGTCAAGGGTCTAGGCTAATTTGTTATCACCTCCATCTTCTTAGGATCCACCTCAATGCCATCACTCGACACCACATGCCCTAGAAAAGCAACCTCTTTCAACCAAAATTCACACTTTTCATATTTAGCAAACAATCTCTCGTCCCTTAAGATTTGCAACACCACCCTCAAGTGATTCCTTCGAGAATAAATCAATATACCATCAATAAAGACCACCATAAACATATCAAGGTATGGTTTAAAGACCCTATTCATGAGATCCATAAATATAGCCATTGCATTAGTCAAGCCAAAAGACATTACCACAAATTCAACGTGTCCATAACTAGTCTGAAAAGCTGTCTTGGGAATATCACACTCCCTTACCTTTACTTGGTGGTATCTGGACCGAAGATCAATCTTAGAAAAGTGACTAGCCTCTTTTAGTTGATCAAAAATTCATCAATCCTTGGTAGAGGGTATTTGTTCTTTATGGTAACCCTATTAAGTAGTCGATAATCAATGCACATTCTAAGGGAACCATCCTTGTTCTTCACAAATAACACTGGTGCACCCCAAGGTGACTTATTAGGCCTTATAAAACCCTTCTCCAACCAATTTCTCAATTGATCCTTCAACTCCGTCGGGGCTATAGGTTAGGGGAAATAGAAATGGGTTGTGTATCAGGAAGGAGGTCTATACCAAAGTCTATTTCCCTTTTGGGAAGAACACTGGGAAGCTCATTAGGAAAGACACCAAGAAACTCATTGACCACCAAAATCGACTCAACAGGAAGGACCTTAGGCTCAATGTCCCTAGCCCCCACAAGATGATAAAGGCAACCCTTAGAAATCAACTTTTGGACTTTAAAACAAGAAATGTATCTACCCTTGACCACCACATTACGACTTTCCCACTTAAGGATGGGCTCATTAGGGAATTGGAATTTAATCTTATGAGTTCTACAATCAATAGAAGCATGATATGCATGTAACCAATCCATCCCAAGAATGACATCAAAATCCACCAAATCTAATTCAACAAAATCACAAGGCAAGACATTATGCAATATGAACACGGGACAATTTCTATAGACTCTTTTAGTAACAATAGACTCACGAATGGGGGTAGACACCTCATAAGATTCACACAACAATTCAGGACTCACCTGAAGCTTTTTGGCAACAAAAGGAGTAATGAAAGAAAGAGTGGCACCCGGATCTATAAAAGCATACACATTATAATAAAAAAACCTTTAACATATCGGTGACAACATCGGACACCTCATCAACTTCTTGTCTTCCTTGGAAAGCACAGAACCTATTTTGTCTTAGAGCACCTCTTTGTTGGTCTCCCTTTGCCCTTTTAGCCGTATTAGCACCTTGGCCTTGAGGACTACTATCTCTACCTTTGTTTTGGGCATGAGGACAATTAACAACCTTGTGAGCCACTTCACCACAACCATAGAAAGCACTAGAGTTTCTCAAACATGGGCCACCATGGTTTCTACCATATCTTTGGCACTTAGTATTAGACATTCCACCAATACCACCTTGGAATCTTGGTTTATCATTAGAAAATCTCTTGTTAGGAGCATTCGATGACCCTTGGCCTTGAAACTTGTGACCTTGAGGAAACCAGCCACCCTTAGAACATAGGAAACCACCTTTAAATCGAGCCCTCTTGGACTCCCCACTTCTTCTCTTTCTAAGCTTTTCCCCCTCTAGTTGTTCGGCATATGTCATGAGTCGAGAAAAATTCATATCACTCACTAGCATGGTGGTACAACACTCTTCATTAAAAAAGTCAGACACTCCCGACACAAATTTGTTCATTCTAGCTCTAGGGTCAGCCACCAAATGTGGAGCATACTTGGAAAGCTTGTTGCACTTGAGGGCATACTCCCTCACACTCATGAAATCTTGCTTGAGGTTCATAAACTCCATCATCTTAGCCTCCATTAACTCGATAGGGAAGAACTAATTGAGGAATTCGGCTTTGAACTCCTCCCAAGGAATAACATCATCATCTCTCCTCTAAAATTTCTATTGAGTAAACCAAATTTGAGCCACACCTTTGAGTTGGTAGGCTGCTAACTCTGCTTTCTCCTGTGAATTGACCCCCATGATAGATATCACCTTATACACCTCATCGATGAACTCCTGGGGATCCTCATCCGCCATGGACCCATGAAACCCTGGTGGATTCATTCTTGTGAAATCCCTCACCCTTGAGGCCGGAGTGGGAGCATAAGGGGCTTGGGCCCCTTGATTCATTTGGTTGGTCAGAGCATGAGCCAATATTGTGATGGCATTCCAGAACTCACCTTGGGCTACCCCACTATCTTGAGGAACTTGAGGAGCAGGAGGGGTTTGTTGCTCCTCGGGAGTACGGGCTCTCCTTAGTCTTCCTCTTGGTATCGGTATGATCTAGAAGAAACAAGAGCATTCGTTATGGGAAAATACTTATATTTATATCTAAAGCATGATATAGATCATGAAGAAGTGAAACATTTCCTAAAATGGCTCATAGCCACTCATTCATAGTTGTGGTGCGCTTCACAATGAATAAAAGTCTAATCGACACGGTGTGCTGGATTTTTGAGGACCATTAACAACCTAGTGCTCTGATACCAAGCTTTTCATGATCAAAGCCTAGGGCTTAGACGTGACATGGTGAATGGGGAACCCAAAGGGAATCCAAACAAGCCTCTTAGCATATCATTCGCACATCCTTGGTCGCGGAAGCAAAATAAACATCAACAAGTGAGATAATTAAAACGGAAGTGAGACTATGATATGTCTTTGGTAATCACAAAAGCTTAAAAGAGTCATGCTCATAGCATATACATACAAATTATCCAACAACACCTGTACTTTAGAACGGAGCGGGGGCCATGACACTCCCCAAGCTCACCCTCGTAATAATAAGTATTCAACATAAGAAGGAGTCTCAACATAATCATGAAACAAGTAAATATTGTCCTTGAAATTGAAGACTCATCAAAGCTTTCTCCGAGAACTGAACTAGCCACATAGAGGGGAATGATCAAAAGGAGCTCCGATTTCTACATGGTGATATCATGTAGGCATAGAGTATGAATTAGTATGTTTGAATGTACTAAGTATGTGGGATGCAATGCAATAAGTATATAAGTCATCTTACTCAAAATACATACATATAAGCAATACATATAATCTCAATATAACATGTATATTCAATTCTTGTAATAACCCATGCTTGTAAAACATTCAACTTGCACAATACATAATACATGTATGGGAAGAGACCTTAACCGACAAGACTAAGTGACCTACCACTTGGAATCCAAGGCATGTCAGCCCCTTGGTAAGGTTATTGGGGCATGTCACCCCTCCCCATCCGACAAGGTGACCGAGGCATATCACCCCCTTGACAAGGTGTGGTACACTTGCCATGATAAACCATACAATGAATAATCTGAGGCATGTAACCCCCTCGACAAGGTGTGGTATAGCTAGATGGATCTACTAATATAGCAAGGATAATAACGATTATCCTACGGTGGCACATAGTTTAGAGACTAAAGACTTTATATAAGGTCCTTTGAGTCAAGCCCCCATCTTAAGCCTCAATCGGTGCTAAGTCAAATCCCACGGAATACTTGAAATAATCATAGCATGAATATCTTGTAAGAACATGACTTGAGTAGCTCATAAACATGTTTGACCTCTACTAGTGAGCTTAACTTGAACATGTGAATAGATCATAATCATACATGAACCCTTTCTTTAACATGAATGGATCATAACAAATAAAAAACTTGAAATAGGGCTAAACTTGATACTTGTAAAATCATAGATACTTTTCATGAATTCAATACATGCTTGAAAGCCCTTAATCATCATGAAGTCACTTGACTTGTAAATCATGTAATAAATCATCAATAACTTGAGAATTCTTGTCATGTCATTTTATCAAACACATGGTGTGTTCATGATACTTGTTCAAATCATGCAATCGAAGAGTGAAACAAGATGAGTAAACTCAATGCAAACCTACCAACATGGTAGTAAAATCCTCATGTAGGGTATCTTGAAATCCATCACAAAAACACATAATAGTTCATAGTTTCATTGCTCAAAACATGTGTAGTCTCAATAGACAAAATCAATTAATGGAACAAGCTTGAAATAGACATTATGCATAATAAATCAATACTTGGTAAAATCCCAACAAGATTTATGTTCACATTTCATAATAAGAGATACCCATAGTAATACAACTTGAAAACATGCAATTTTCATAAGAAGAGAAGGTTGGGCTCCACGGGTGAAAGGACCCATGGATGAAGACCCACAAACCTTAAACCATGAATTCCTTGAGGTGAACTTGAAGTAGACTTTGATCTTGAATTGAGCACTTAAGTTCCAAATTGAGCTTGAAATCCTTAGATTTGAATGAGAGAATTGATAGAGTCTTAGAGAGTTTTCAGAGAGGGTTTTGTGAGCTATAGAGTTGGAAAAATAGCTAAGTATGGGAGATTTCACGTTTAAGTGAGCATGGTGCTATAACCCCAATGCGCTTGGGCGAAATAAGAAAACCAAGGAAAATGTTACACTGGTACACGCCCCTAGCGCGACGCGGACCAATCGTGCCTGGCAAAATATACTACTCTGCTCCCCTGGCGCGTTGCGGCCAGTGCGCAGATAACCACTAGAAATCGTAAAATTAGCAAAAATTATTTTTCGCTATGGGTCTTCTAAAATCTGGGTTATACCAATTTCTAACTCAATTTTGCCCCCTGATTGAGAATATGAAGTCAGATTTTTAAAATCACGCACGGATTTTGAGTTGTATGAAAATTACGATTATGGGGCATTCTGAAGCACATGAGAGGTGTTTCATTATAGTTCACCCAGGCCAAAATGTTCTTGAAACAATTTTTCAACAACAATAACATACCCAGTGAAATCCCCTAGGTGGGGTCTGGGGAGTGTAGAATGTATGCAGACCTTACCACTACCTCATAGAAGTAAAGAGGTTGTTTCCTGGGAACCCTTATCTCAAAACCCATAAGAAGAAAGAGCTAGATATGACAAAAAGGAAAGGGAAGGGATCAGAAAGAGTGACCAATAATGAATAGCACATAGCAGTATGTAAATACGATAAAACTAACACATATACGACAAATAATGAGAACATATGTTATACAATTTTTCAAGCAACATTATTGCGTTACAAAGCTCAGCTCTTTACAATGATAATAAACACACATCCGAAGTGAAGCAACCTTCTTTCTCACAAACAATATGGGAGCACCCTATGGCATCACGCTAGGCCTTATGAATACCTTGTCAAGAAAATCCCTCAACTGTTTCATCAATTGTTTCAACTCTGCGGGACCACTCGGGAAGGAGGTACAGAACTAGGTTGACAATTGGGTAGAAGATCAATGCCAAAGTCTATTTTCCTTTCAAGAGGAATACCAGGAAAGTCATCGGAAAAGACATTGGGGAATCCATTAACAATGGGTATCGACTCAAGAGTAGGAACTTCCGACTCAACATCCCTAACCCAGAAAATATGATATATGCACCCCTTAGAAATCATTTATGTAGCCTTTACATATAAAATGAACTTACCCTTGCACACCAAATTTTTCCCTCTCCACTTAACAATAGGTTCTTTAGGGATTTATAATTTTACCCTACAGGTTGTACAATCAATAGCGGCATATGATGCATGCAACTAATCCATACCAAGAATAACATCAAAATTGGTCATTTTAAGTTCAACATGATCACAACGAAAAACTCTATGCAAGACGAACACGGGACATTTTCTATATACTTTCTTGGCCAAAACCGACTCACCAACTAGAGTGTAGACCGAATATGGCTCTAACAAGACTTTGGGAGACACATCAAACTTTATGGCAAGATTAAGAGTGGCAAAAGACATATTTGCACTGGGTCAAGGAAATCGTACACATCAAGATAAAAAAACTCTTAACATACACATAACCATATCAAGAGACTCTTCCACCTCTTCCCTAGCATGCAAAGCATAAAACCAGTTCCCACATGGACCACCTCCTTGAACTTGGGCACCTTGTTGAACTTGCTCTCTTTGAACCGCTTAGCCTTGAGTATGCCTTTCTCTCCCCTTATTGGAAACATTAGGACACTTGAAGATCTTGTGTTCAATCTTTCCACAACCAAAACAAGCACTTGTACCTTTTAAGCAATCACCAATATGGTTTCTCCCACACTTTGGACACTTCGGAAAGTTAGAACCTTTGCCGTAGCATCTTCACTTTGAACCTTAAGGGTAGGCACCCTGTCCCTATCAAACCTTTAAGGAGAAACTTTGGAAGACCCTTGGTCTTATTGGAAACAGCCACCACCGGACTTAACATTTAAGAATTCTCCTTCAAATCAAGCCCTCTTAGATTCCGTCATCTCCATCTTTTGAAGTTTCTCCCTCTCTATTTGTTTGGCATGAGTTATGAGCCAAAAAATATCCATCTTTTATGAGCATTGAGGTTTTGCACTCCATCTTTACCAAGTCGGACACACCCAAATAAACTTGTTCAAGCGGGTTCTAGGATCGTCCACCAAGGAAGGAAAACATTGGGACAGCTTTGTGAATTTGAGGGCATATTCCCTCATACTTATGCCAACTTGCTTGAGATTCATGATTCAATTACTTTAGTTTCCTTAATTTGAGTGGGAAGAAGCGATATAGAAATGTCACTTTGAAGACCTCTGATCCATTAGACTTTTCTCAACTCTTTAAAACTTTCATTGTGTGAACCAAACTTGAGCAACACCTTGGAGTTGGTAAGCCACCGACTTCGCCTTCTCTTTAGATGACACACCCACTATCTATACCACCTTGTAGACCTTATCAATGAACTATTATAGATCTCCGTCCACCTTGGAAACATAGAACTCTGGGGGATTCATTCTTGCGAAGCCACTTACCCTAAAAGCCAAAATAGGAGTATTTGGAGTAAGGGCAACTTGATTGGCTTGAGTAGCAATAGCTTGTGCCAACATATAGATAGTGGTCCTAAACTTCTCATTTGTCACTTGGTTGACTAAGGGTCTAGTAATAATTGAGAAGCCAAAGGAGCTTGGTCGTCCTTACACTAACTCCCGTTTGTAAGGGAGCATGTCGTGGAGGAATTCTTTGAAAATTTCAATTAACAAGTGTTAGAGGAGAAAAGTCTTTGGTCACAACTTAGGGTACAACATAGATCACAAAAAAGTGAGAATTTCCCTAAACGTCTCATAGCCTCCTACTCATGGATGTAGCATGCTTTACTCCTATGAAAGAGATTCTAGTAGATGCGGCATGTTGGACTACCTAGGATGCTTAAAACCTAGTTCTTTGATACCAAGTTTGTCACAACCTAAACTTAGGTCCTAGTTGTGACATAGCGAATAAAGAACTTGAAAGTTCCCTACCGAAGCCTCTTGTTCATATAATAAGGATACATAAAGTAAATGAGCAATTACATAAATAAGAAAGAGAAAACATAGTCTTAAAGCAAGTTAAAACATGGGATTCAAGTCTTCCTATTAAAGTAAATTACATCAATACAATCCAATCAAGAACATGCCACTAACTCACCCTCATGATAAGAAAGAAAGTACAAAAGTCTCAACATAGCATCATAAGGCAAGAAAGTAAAGGTTTGTCCCTGAAGCATGAAAACTTACCACGTCTTCAATACATAGAGCCCAAGTATGGCCACAATAGTGAGGTAGGAACACCATTTTCTATCCCAACATGGTTATATCATGTAGGAAAAGTGTATGCATTAGTACATTAAAAATTACCAAGTATGTAGGCATGCAATGCATCAAAGAAATGTCATAATCATAATGGCAATATGCATAGACATATTAACAGAATAAGGATTAGATATGAATATTCAATGTATCTTTAATAATCATGAAGAGAAGCATTATAAAGCCATTCATAACCTAGAATACATACATATGTGGGAATAGGACCATAACCGACAATAAGACCATGCAGACTACTATATGAAATCTCGATGTTGCCTCTACATCGGAGAAAGTGTAGTCTACTTGATAAGGTAGACTATATCCCACCCTATGGGCTAAACCCCAACATAATAAGTGTCATATGTGGATCCACTAACTTAATACCTTACAGACACATAATAATCCTACAGTGGAATTTAGTTGTGAGACAAGAGGATTTATATGAGGACCCTTGGGGATAATCCCCCTCACTCAAGCTCATCCGATGCTAAGTAAAATCCCATAAAATACATAATCATGCAATAGATACATAATCATCAATAATTCCTAGTTCATAAAATTATACTTCCATAGCCTGTAAGATAGGTATAAAACCAAATAGATCAATTGATGTCATAAGAATAGACCATCTACTTAGCTTGCATAAAGTATGGGTATACTCCCCATCTTGTAAACATGGAACAAAATTAGGGTCTTAGGTCACCTCATAATAATGATCATAGACATACTTTCATACGTGGAAACTTATTCAAGAAAACATAGCTTAATATAAGAATTAGGACTCACGAACAAGTTAATCTAAACTCATGTCATTTAATGAAAATCATGGGATGTCAATTGTAATGACCCTCCTGGTCATTTTTATGGTTTCATGAATATTTTATCAGTTTGAGTATTTGCATAGTTATTGCATGCTATTTATGACTTATTGACACTAATTGTTCAGTCGTTGGGTGAATTGTTCGACATTTATGAAGCTTTTCGTGTTAAACAATTGTAGAATAAATGTTTAGGGAAAGTCCTAGTATACAGTGTTAGAGTAGAATTCTGATGGTTCCATCGGCTCTAGAATGGCCAAATTAGGCTAGGGGCATGTTTGGTGCAATTATATCGAGTTTTGCAAATTTAGTTGTCGAAATGGGTTAATAGTTGACTATAGTCAATGTCCTTGGGAAATGTGCCTCAAATGGAAATTTTGACTATACCATTGGATTTAGAACATCAAGGTTGGTCTAGAAGGACCTTTTATTCGATTCCTAGGGCTTCTGAGTGTATTTTAGTCCCTTCGATACATTTTGATATTGGGAAATGAGACACACATTAGAATAAAATAACCTTCTATGGGAATTTTGACTACACCATTGGGTCTAAAATATCATTTCCAATCAGATTTCATATATGATTTGTATTTTTTCGACTCTGGAGGAGGCCGGAGCATCGAAATTAAGTTTGAGCGCTTGTTGAATAAATTAAAGGCGGCGCACATGGCCAAATGATAAACTGCCATGTGGAGGTGGTCAAAATTTAAAAAAATAGATATAAAGTGCTCTAAATCTAGAGAAAATTCCAGGAAAACAAAACGTATGCATACAGTTCATACGTCCTACTTTCAAACTCGATTTCTCTCCTATTTTTAAGCCAATTTTGGTGATTCAAAAGCCTAACTTGTATATTTTTCCGAGAAAAACACCGTGGGAGCTTCAAAAACTGATTTTGGGACATCCTTTGAGGTAAAAATTTATGTTTTCCCACTGTGTAATGAATGTAATTTTTGAAACTTTGATATGTGATTTCTTATCCATTTTAAGTCGGATTTTGGTGAAATTTGAGCCTATTCTGTAAGTTTTTGTGTAGCGCATGTCGTTGTAATGTAGAATTATTGGTAGACCTCTATTTGGTGCAAAAATTATGATTTAGCTGCAGGTCACGTTATGATATTTTTGGAAAATTTTGAAATATGATATCTCGATCATTTCTTATAGGAATTAAGTGAAATTTTGGTCTAAATTGTACTATTTTTCGATACCTACATTGTGTTATACTCAAATTCTATAAATTTGACTATAATTTTATGTAATTTGGGGAGAAAGTTGTTGTATAATATATATAATTCAATTAAAAAAATGTCGTGTGGTTTTTGGGTTGTTTCTGATTGTTCTGAGCCTTGTTGTGAGCTTAATTTTTGGATATGGACTTGGGGTGACATAATGGTCATTTTACAAGGGTTAATTTGCCATTTTGGGTATAGGCCCCACTTTCTCCGTTTTAATTGCATTTGATCTATTCTACCCTATTTCTCAAGATATTACAGCCAAAATAGTCGTGTTTATATTGTGATTCATATTTTGACAGTTGAACAACATTTAAAGGCAGTCAGATAGGGTAAAACTCATGTGGACTGATCCAGAGCATGTGGATTCACCTTTCAGGTAGGTTAAGCTTTCCTTACCTCTAGACTGAGTTGAAATACATGTATGTCGGAAGTTCTGAGTGATACATGTATATATGTCATGAGGTAGATTATTAGTTATATTTCTTGCTATGCTTTTAAACATTGTTTTCATGATTTGTCATTACCTATTTTCCTGAATAGTTGTTGTGCTTAGCACATGGGGTAGCTATGGTTATTTTTGGAATACTTGTAGTTGTTCTAGCACTGTTGAACTACAAAAAGGCCTAGTAAAGGCTGGATATGGGCTGATATCCTGTGACAAGTATGTATTCTAGCTCAACTCCTACCTGTAAGAGTGTGTAGCCTGATGCTAGTGCGATATGCTAGTTGTGAGGCTATTTGTTGATTACATGTTGTACTGTAGACTGTATCTGATGTAGATATGGTTCCAATAGGCTCATTTGTTCTGGATACTTGGTATAGATATGACTCTACTAGATTTGACTATCCGAATACTTGTGATATACCTATTGATTTTTTATGGGTTCGAGGTCTAGTTGACTATTCTTGGATCCAACGCCCAGTCGATTTTTCTTGGGCTTGAGGCCCTAGTGATTGTGTTAGGAGGATTCTTTCTCCAGTGGGGGATACGTTCCACCATTATGTATATTGTCAGACCATCTAACCTTGGCTGATACCCTGATCGGAGGCCAGGTCGGGAAGGGAGTTCGAGGCCCCAAGTGACAGTTAGGGGTTCAAGGCCCCAGGTGACAGTTAGGGGTTCGAGGCCTGGAGTGATAGTTAGGGGTTCGAGGTCTCAGGTGACAGTTAGGGGTTCAAGGCCCCATGTGGTACTATATCCTGCACTGGTTGTGATCTCATACCATCTGTTACTGACCCTTGTACCCTCCACCTATTCACACCCTAATTGTGCGTGGGGTGTACCTCCTGGGCTTATTGACACGACCCAAGTTGAGGGCCTAAACGTGACGCAGCGAATGGGGAACCCGAAGGAACCCCAAACTAGCCTCTTAGCATATCAATCATATATCCTTTGTCTAGGAAGCAAAAACAACAACAACTAGAGGTATAAATAAGGGAAAAGGGACTGAAGGAAGTCTCCGATAATCATAAACATTCAAGAGTCAAGCTCATAGCACAAGTACATCAATTGTTCCAACAACACCTCTATCATAGATTGGAGCGGGTCTAAGATGCTTTACGGGCTCACCCTCATAGTACCAAATGTTCAAACATAAAGAATATCTAGTAGTAAGAGTAGCATAGCTAGTGTCCCCAATCTTGACGACTCACAAAAGCTTATCTTCCGAAATGCCAAAACTAGCCACATAGAGGATGATCGATAGGTGCTCCAGTTCCTACATGGTAACGTCATGTAGCCATAGAGTATGTGTTAGTATCTTAGAATGTACCAAGTATGTGGGATGCAATGCAACAAGAATCATCAGCCATAATAACAAGATGCTTAATCATAATCAATGAACATAAGCTCAATACGGAATATATGCTCAAACCTTACACAAACATGCATGAGAATGGTCAAGTAGCCACCTACACACCTTATGGTATAGCCTTTTCAGAGAGTTTTGCCAATAGCCCCACTTTACGAGATAGCCTTTTGGGTAGGTGGTATGAGATGTGCCTTGCCTTACAATACAATCACTTCGGTAAGAGTCATGATTGATTCTACCTTATGGCATGGCCTCATCGGTAGAAGTTAAGAGGTATACTTACCTTACAACATAATCTCTTTGGTAAGAATATGAGATGCACTTACCATACAATACAATCTTATCGGTAAAATAGGTCGTACCTCATGGTATGACCTTTTCGGTAGGTTGTCCCTATCATACGATATAATCTTTTGAGTAGGAGTCATGAGTTACTCTACCTTATGGTATGGCCTTTTCGGTAGGTTGTGCCTACCTTATGATATAATTTTTTAGGTAGGAGTACAAAAATAGCTCATCAAACCATCACATCAAAGAATCACGAAAGGACTTCACATTTCTCATGAGAGTGAAACATAGTATAAAGGTTCAAAATTTTATTTTAGATCATGGAAACTTTTCAAGAGTTTAGTACATGTTTGGGAACCCACAAATTATCATAACATGCTTGTCAAGTAAAATCATACAATAATCCTTCATCAACATCAAGAATTCTTGTCAAGACATTTTATGAAACACTTGGTGGGTATGCAATGCTAGTTCAAAGTGGTGCAATTCAAGAGTGATATAATATGAGAATACTCAAGGTAAATCAACCCACCAACACATAGTAAAACCCTCATGTAATATACCTTAAATCCATTATCAAATCTCATAATAGATCATAGTTTCATAGCTCAAAACATGCATAGTCTCAAAAGACAAAACTCTTTATAGCACAAGCTTGAAATAGATAGTCATGTATAATAAATCAACATTTTATAAAACCCAAACATAATTTATACTCATAATCCATAATAGAAGATACCCATAGATAGTATAACTTGGAAACATACAATTTTCATAAAAATGGAGATTAGACTCCATGGGTGAAAGGAGCCAATAGATAAAACCCACATACCTAAATTTGGGGATCCATTGATGTAGATCTGAAGGAGACTTGAAGCTTGAAGGAAGTTTTTGAGATCCAGAATTAAGCTTGCACCACTTGAATTTGGATGAAATATTTCGTCAAGTGTCAAAGAGGGCTTTGAGAGGATTTTGAGTGATATATAATTGAAAAATGGCTAAGTCTAGGTGATTTCACACATAAGTGGGCATGGGGCCATGAACCCAATGCCTTAGGCCGAAACAACAAAAATAAGGAAGTCACAACACTGCTCCACGACAGGTCTGCGACGTGGAGCCATCGCGGACAGCTTCTGTCTCCAAAAAATTTGCGAAAATTAATTTTCGCTATGGGTCTTCTAAAATCCGGTGTATATCCATTTCCCACTCAATTTTTTCCCTGATCAAGAATATGAAGTTGAATGTTCAATATGACGCATGATTTTTGTGATATATAGAAATTACAATTATGAGCATTTTCGAAGTACATTTTTGGGGCGTTTCAATTTCTCCACCTTGGGAAGATTCGTCCTCGATTGTAAAAGAAACATATATAAGAGAAGTAATCATGAAGATTTCAACCCAACATGAATGCAACAAATGCACTCAAATATCTTTTTCAAAAATCTCAATATGAATGTCAAAAATCACCTTAAGCTTCTCAACATAAATATGAATGCATGCAAAATGACATTAGGGCTGAAACTTAAGATAGGAAATCATAAAAAGGACTTAGTTTGCTATCGTAAGCTTAATAGAGTGAAAGAGGTACTGATATCGCCTCTTTGTGTCTGCTCTAGCTTCCTAAGATGCTTTCGACTTGTCGTTTCCTCCAAAGAGCCTTGATGGGTGCTACATCTTTGTTTCTCAACCTTTCCACATGTCCATCTAATATCTCCACCGGGACCTCCCCATAGGTAAATTCATCCTTTACAACACCCACAACCTCAAAAAGTTCTGTAGTACTTAGGTCACCAACACATCTACATAACATATATAAATGAAAAACCGGATGAACCATATCCATAAGCAACTTTACCAATTCTCCTCAACACTCTATAAGGACCCACAAACCTTAGGTTCAATCCCCTTTCTAGCCAAACTGGATCACACCATTCATGTGTGGGACTTCCAAGTGAACCCACTATTCAACACAAGCGTATATAGCCTACTTTAGAACCTAAGGACATCATCTCCCCCTTGGGACAAAACCTCCACTTCACCATCTTCCACCAAAGCATTCAAATCTAGCAAGGCGGGGTCAAGGTCTTGCTTTAACTTGACCTCATCACCCAAAGAAGATTAGAAACCATCAAAACCACTACACTATCATTCTCAACTTCATCAAACCTCATTCCCAACCTAGCCCAACCGACGTACTCCTCTAACCACCCTTTTTGTTACCCAAGATTCACACTTATCATATTTAACAAACAACCTCTCAGCCCCCAAGATTGCAACATCACCCTCAAATGACTCATAAGTTCTTCTTCATTTCAGAAATAAATCAATATATCATCAGAAACTACCACACACATATCAAGGTAGGGTGTAAAGACCGTATTCACGAGATCCATAAGCATAGCCAATAGATTAGTCTAGCCAAAGGACATTACCACAAATTCAAATTATCGAGAAGGACATCAAGAAACTCATTGACTACCAGGACCGACTCAACAAGAAGGATTTTAGACTCAACATCCCTAACCCTTACAAGATGGTAAGTGCAACCCTTAAGGATCAATTTGGGCCTTAAGACAAGAAATGAATCTACCTTCACTTACCACTTTACAACTTTCCAACTAAAGTACGGACTCATTAGGGATTTGGAATCTAACCTACCGATTCTACAATCAATGGAAGCATAATATGCATGTAACCAATCCACTCCAAGGACAAACTCAAACCCACCATGCCAAGTTTAACAAAATCATAAAACAACACTTTATGCAATAATGGCATGGGACAATCCCCTATAGACTTTTCTAGCAATAATAAACTCACCAATGGGGTAGCCATCTAAATGGTTCACATAACAACTCGGAATACACATGAAGCTTATTAGCAACAAGAAGAATAATGAAAGAAATACTGGCAACCAGACATATAAAAACATGCAGAAAAAATTAAAAACCTATAACATACCGGAAACAACATCGGGCACCTCATCCCCTCCTTGCCTCCCTTGAAGAGCATAGAATCGATTATGTTGTGGAACACCCCCTTGTTGGCCTTTTTGAGCCCCTTGATCAACATGAACACCTTGACCTTGTGGTCGGCCATCTTTACCCTATTTTTGAGCATATAGACAATCTAGGATTTTGTGGCACATCTCGCTACACCAAAGCATGCACGTTGCTCCTCTAACATGTGCCACCATGTTTCCTTTCATATTTTGGGCATCTAGGATGAGTCTCCCTATCACTACCTTCTTGGAGCCTTGGGTAAGGCACCCTATCCTTGGCAACCCTCTTGTTCGGAGTTGGCCTTGAAACTCGAGACCTTGTTGAAATCGGTCACCCTCAAACAGAGCCCTCTTGGACTCCCCACTTCTCTTCTTCTTAAGTCTCTCCCCCTCAAGTTGTTTGGCAAAGGTCATAAGCCGAGACAAATCCATATCCCTTACAAGCATCACAGTATGGTACTCTTCATTTACCAAGTTGTACACCCCAGAGACAAACTTGTTCATCCTTGATCTAGGTTCGGTAACCAATCAAGGAGCATAATTAGAGAGCTTGTTGAACTTGAGGGAATACTCCCTCACACTCATGGAACCTTGATTAAGATTCATGAACTCCATCATTTTAGCCTCTCCCAACTAGATAGGGAAGAACCGGTTGAGGAAGACGGCTTTGAACTCCTCCCAAGAAATAGCATCATGATTTCCCTCTCCATCTTCCACTACACACAAACAAAATTTGAGCCACCCCTTTGAGTTAGTAGGCCGCCAAGTTTGTCATGACCCAAGCCTAGGGCCTAAACGTGACACAGTGAATAGGGAACCCAAAGGAATCCCAAACTAGCCTCCTAGCATATCAATCACACATCCTTGGTTGCAGAAGCAAAAATAACAACAACAAGAGGTATAAATAAGGGAAAGGGACTAAGGGAAGTCTCTGATAATTATAAACATTCAAGAGTCAAGCTCATAGCATAAGTACATTGTTCCAACAACACCTCTAACATAGATTGGAGCGGGGATCGAGACACTTTCCGGCTTACCCTCATAGTACCAAATGTACAAACATAAAGAGATATCAAGTAGCAAGGGTAGCATAGCTAGTGTCCCCGGACTTGAGGACTCACCAAAGCTTATCTTCCAAAATGCCAAAACTTTCCACGTGGAGGATGATCGAGAGGTGTTTCGGTTCCTACATGGTAACATCATGTAGGCATAGAGTATGTGTTAGTTTGCTGGAATGTACTAAGTATGTGGGATGTAATGCAACAAGAATCATAAGCCATAATAACAAGTTGCTTAATCATAATCAATGAACATAAGCTCAATAGGGAATATATGCTCAAACCTTACATAAACATGCATGAGAATGGCCAAGTAGCCACCCACTCACCTTACGGTATAGCCTTTTCGGAGAGTGTTGCCAATACCCCTACTTTACGAGATAGCCTTTTGGGTAGGTGGTATGAGATGTGTCTTTCCTTACAATACAATCACTTCGGTAAAAGTCATGATTGATTCTTCCTTACGACATGGCCTCATCGGTAGAAGTTAAGAGGTATCCATACTTTACGACATAATCTCTTCAGTAAGATATGAGATGCACTTACCTTACGATACAATCTTATCAGTAAGAGAAGTCCCACCTTACTGCATGACGTCTTCGGTAGATTGTCCCTCCCTTATGATATAATCTTTTAAGTAGGAGCCATGAGTTACTCTACTTTATGGTATGGCCCTTTCGGTTGGTTGTTCCAACCTTACGATATAATCTTTTAGGTAGGAGTACTAAATTAGCTCATCAAACCATCACATCAAAGAATCACGAAAGGACTTCACATTTCTCATGACAGTGAAACATAGTATGAAGGTTCAAAATTTTATTGTAGATCATGGAAACTTTTCAAGAGTTTAGTACATGTTTGGGAATCCACAAAGTATCATAAAATGCTTGTCAAGTAAAATCATAAAATAATCCTTCATCAACATCGAGAATCCTTGTCAAGACATTTTATGAAACACTTGGTGGGTGTGCAATACTAGTCCAAAATCATGCAATTCAAGAGTGAAATAACATGAGAAAACTCAAGGTAAATCAACCCATCATACATAGTAAAACCCTCATGCAAGATATCTTAAATTCCATCAGCAAATATCATAATAGATCATAGTTTCATAGCTCAAAACATTGATAGTCTCAATAGACAAAACCCTTTCATTGAAACGACCCAAAAAGTGCCCGAAAATGTGCCTCGAAAGTGCCCCGAGTTGTAATTTCCATATATCTCAAAATCAGAGTGTGATATTGAAAATCCGACTTCATATTATTGATTAGGGAGCAAAATTGAGTAGGAAATAGTTCTAACTATAGAACAAACTAATCAACTTTCAATTTCCCAAGATGTGCTTATCCTGAATGAGTCTGCACCCCTAGCACGAGGCGACCAGGGCATGGACTAGTGTTATTGTTGCCCAGTTATTTTGAGTTCAGTCCAAGACTTTTGGGTCTTGGGCCTAACCCTTCCCATGCGTGAAAATACCTATACTTAGTCATATTTCACCTTTATATCATACAAGTCACTCCCAAATACTCTCTTGAACACTTAGAAAAATATTTCACCCCAAATTTCAAGTCCCAAAACTCATCTGGATCTTAAGGATTTCACTCAAGCTTCAAGTCTCCATTTCCAATCTTCATCAAGAATTCTCCAAAGATAAGGTATGTGGGTTTCATTCATAGGTTCCTTTCACCCATTAAGCTCAAATTTCCTTTTTACCTAAATTGCATGATTTCAAGTTGATTTACTTATGGGTCTTACTTATTATGAATTAGACTATGAACTATATTGGAGTTTCATGAAATTGTGACTCTTTTAACATGTTTTGAGCTATGAATCTAAGATCCATAGTGGGAATTGATGAAGGATTTTGATGTATATTTCTTGAAGGTGTTACTAAGTATTGATGGATGATTTTATATTGAATTTTATTGCATGATTTCATCCCTAAATTGTATGGTCTTACACTAGCACTACACACCCGCCAAGTGTTTAATAAAACGTTCGGTTATGATTTCTTAAGGAATTGAAGGCCTAATGCATGTCTTGTGAGTTGAATGACTTTATGATGATAAAAGGAATGTATGTATATAATATTCTCCTCTATCGTGTTGAGAATTGACCATGCCCTATTCGGGGGGTTGTGAGCCCGGGTAACCATGTCGAGGGGTTTATACCTTGATAATCATGTCGAGAGGTTTGTACCTTTATAACTGGATTGAGGGGTTGGTACCTCAATCACCACGGGTGGTAGGGTGAGATGCTCCACCAACCAATTGATGGGTTGGTACTTCAATCACCATGGGTAGTAGGGTGAGACGATCCACAACTAATTGAGGGGTCGGTACCTCAACAGACTATGAATTCTATAATGATGGTCTCTCCTTGCACATGTATTATGTTCTATGTAAGCACGATTTACTTCAAGAATCTTCCATGCATGCCATATTGTCATATGCTACTCATTGCTTTGTTTATGTATTTTAATTATGCTACTTATCTCTTGTTGTATTGCATCCTATATACTTAGTACATTTAAATATACTACGCATACTCTATGCCTACATGATGTCACCATATAGGAACTAGAGCCCCACTTGAGCATCTGCATCCATGTGGCTAGTACGATTTCTGTTAAGCTAGTTGGTGAGTCCTCCATTTTGGGGACAACGTCTATGATCTCATGCTGTGTACTAAGACTATCTTTCTTTTATGTATGTATTGACTATAAGGGTGAGCCCGGTTGCTTGTCTTGGCCCCCGCTCCTACCTAAGTTTTAGAGGTGTTGTTTGATATGTTATATATTGAGCCTTGACTCTCTTGTTTTGATGTTTATATTACCAAAGTTTCCCTTTAGGACCCTTGACCTTATTTCTAATCTAATTATGTTGTTTAATTGCTTCTGCGATCAATGAGATGTAATGATATGCTGAGAGGCTTGTTTGGGGACCCTTCGGGTTCCCCATTCGCCGTGTCACGTCTAGGCCCTAGGTTTGGGTCATGATAAAATTAGTATCAAAGCACTAGGTTATTAATGGTCCTCGGCATCCAACATACCACGTTAATTAGTCATATTCTTGGTCGTGTTGTGCACCATATTAATGAGTAGGAGGCTACAAGATGTTTTAGGAAATGTTTCCCTTATTCTTGATCTATGTCATGCTCTAGAAGTTAAGGTAAGTTCCCTCCCCCCTCCCCCCGCTAATGATAGTTCTTTGCTATACTAGATCATGCCTAACACAAGAGGAAGGAGAGCCCGCACTGCCGAGGAATAATCGGTTCATGGTGACCTACGGGGATGCTCTCACTTTGCTAGCTCAAGCTATGGCCAATCAAGTCCATCAAGGGGCTAAAGCCCCTCATGCTCCTACCCCAAGATCTAAGGTGATAGGTTTCATAAGGATGAACCCATTGGAATTCTCTGGGTCTAAGGTAGATGAGGACCCTCAAGAGTTCATTGATGAGGTCTACAAGGTATTGGCTATCATGGGTGTTAGATCGGAAGAGAAAGCAGAGTTGGCAGCCTACCAACTCAAAGGGGTAGCACAAATATGGTTTAATCAAAGGAAGGAGAATAAGGGAATCAATAATGTGGTGCTTTGGGAGGAGTTCAAGGCGTCTTTTCTTAATCTGTTCTTCCCTCTTGAGCTTAGGGACGCCAAGATGGTAGAGTTTATGAATTTGAAACAAAGATCTATTAGTATGAGGAAGTATGCCCTCAAATTCAATCAACTCTCTAAATATGCTCCCCACTTGGTTGCCGACCCAAGGTCTAGAATGAACAAGTTTGTGTGGGTGTATTCGATTTGATGAGTGAGGAATGTCGGTCCGTCATGTTGATAAGTGACATAAGTTTGTCCCATTTAATGACCTATGCCGAAAAATGGAGAAAAAACTGAGGAAGAGGAGGAGTAATGAGGCAAAGAGGGCCCGTTTTGAGGGAAAGTTCCAAAATCAAAAGGGTGGCCGGTTCCATCAAGGCCAAGGGTCTTCTCATACTTCTAATAGGGGGTTTGCCAATGACTTCCCAAGAGCCAAGGTGTTGGTGGTCTAGTTCCTAATAATGTGTGTTCAAAATGTGGTAAGGATCATGAGGGCCCATATTTGAAAAACACTAATGCATGTTATAGATGTGGGCAAGTGGGTCACAAAAAGATTGATTGTCCTCGCAACGGCAACAAGGGTAAGGAGGTTCGTCCACAAGATGCAAATGCAATTTCTTTGGGGAAAGGTGGTCAACAAGGTGGTGCCCTAATGCACAATTGATTCTATGCACTCCAAACGAGACAAGGGGTTGAGGAGGCTCCCAATGTCTTCACCGGTATGTTAAAAGTCTTTGATTTTGATGTGTATGCATTGATTAATCTAGGTGCCACTCTTTCTTTTGTTACCTCTTTTGTTACCAAAAAGTTCCATGTTAAGCCCTAATTGTGATATATCTTATGAGGTGTCTGCTCCTATTGGTGCATCTATTATTGCTAGAAAGGTTTATAGAAATTGTCCCATTTGCATCTTGCATAAAATATTGCCTTGTGATCTTATTGAGTTGGGTATGATTAATTCTCATGTCATTATTGGGATTGCATACATATTATGCCTTTATTGATTGTAGAACCTATAGGGTCAAATTCCAATTCCCAAATTAACTGTCCTTGAGTGGGAGAGTCATGATGTGGTGGTCAAGGGTAGGTTTATCTCTTGCATTAAATACCAAAAGTTGGTTTCTAAAGGTGTCTCTATCATCTTGCGAGGGTTAAGGATGTTGAGTCCAAAGTCCTTCCTATAGAGTCGATTCCGGTGTTAAATGAATTCCTTGATGTCTTTCCAAGTGACCTTCCGCGTGTTCCTCCCGAAAAGGAAATAAGTTTTGGTATAGACCTCTTTCCTGATACTCAACCTATTTCTATTACCCTTTACCAAATGGCCCTGTTGGAGAAGGGTTTTATTAGGCCTAACCAATCACCTTAGACTACACCAATGTGTTTTTTTTTGAAGAAGAAGGATGAGTCTCTTAGAATGTGTATTGAATAATGGAAACTTAATAGGGTTACCATCAAGAATAAGTACTCTTTCCCAAGAATTGATGATTTATTTGACCAACTTCAAGGGGCAAGTCACTTCTCTAAGATTGATCTTTGGTCCAGGTATCATTAAGTGAAGGTGAGGGAGTGTGACATTCCCAAGATGGCTTTTCGGACTAGGTATGGGCATTATGAATTTGTGGTTATGTCCTTTGTTGACCAATGCACCGGCCATCTTCGTGGATCTTATGAATAGGGTCTTTAAACCCTACTTTGATTTATTTGTTATGGCATTCATTGATGATATTTTGATCTATTCACATAGTAAGGAGGAGAATAAGAGTCATTTGAGGGTAGTACTACAAAGATTGAGTGAAGAGAAGTTGTATGCTAAGTATGAGAAGTGTGAATTTTGGTTGAAGGAGGTTGCCTTCCTAGGTCATATGGTGTTGGGGGACGGCATCAAGGTGGATCCTAAAAAGATGGATGTGATTAGAAATTGGCCTAGACCATTGACTCCATCAAATATTAGGAGCTTCTTAGGCTTAACGGGTTACTATCGGAGGTTTGTGAATGGGTTTTCTTCTATTGACTCTCCCATTGCTAAGTACACTCAAAAGAAGGCTAAGTTTATGTGAACCGATGAGTGTGAAAAGAGTTTTCAAACCTTGAAAGATAAGCTTGTATCCTCTCCTATATTGTCACTACCAGAAGGAATAGAAGGATTTGTTGTGTATTGTGATACTTCTAGAGTTGGTTAGGGTTATGTGCTGATATTGTAAGATGATAGCTTATGCTTCTAGATAACTCAAAGTGCATGAAAATAATTATTCTACTCATGATCTTGAATTAACCATTGTGGTCTTTGCTTTGAAAATTTGGCGTCACTATTTGTATGGGGTACATGTTGATATCTTCACTGATCATAAGAGTCTCCAATATGTCTTCACTCAAAAAGACCTCAACTTGAGACAAAGAAGGTGGTTAGAACTTCTCAAGGACTATGATATGAATGTGCATTATCATCCCAGTAAGGATAATATGGTGGCTGATGCTTTGAGTAGGGTGTCCATGCGTAGCCTAGTACATGTTAGTGATGATGGAAAAAGGGGTGGTTAGGGAGGTCCATCGGTTGGCTAGATAGGGATTTAGGTTGGAAGTGGTGGATAATTAGGGTGTTGTGGTAGTTGATGGCTCCAAATGTTCATTGGTTGAAGAGGTAAAAGATAAGCAAGATCTTGACCCCGCTTTGTTAGAATTGAAGGCATTGGTAAAAGGTGGTAAGATAGAGGGTTTCTCCCAAGGGGGAGATAGTGTCCTTAGATACCAAGGTAGGTGATGTGTGCCTTATGTTGATGGATTGAGAGAAAAGATTCTTAATGAGGCTCATGGTTCTTCTTATTCTATTCACCCCGGTTCTACTAAGATGTATAGAGATTTGAGAGGTGTATTGGTGGGGAGGTATGAAGGGGGACATTGCCAAATTTGTTTTCAGTTGTCATAGTTACCAACAAGTCAAAGCCGAACACAAAGGTTGGGTGGCTTAACCCAAGACAGAGATATTTCTACTTGGAAGTGGGAGGAGATTAATATGGATTTTGTGGTTGGATTGCCTAAGACTAGAAATGGTTTTGATTCCATTTGGGTTGCGGTTGATAGAATGACGAAATCGGCTCACTTTCTACCGGTTAAGACCACATATGGGGCTAAAGATTATGCTAGGTTGTACATTCATGACTTGGTGAGGTTGAATGGGGTTCCTTTGTCCATCATATTGGATCCTTGTACTCAATTTACTTCACATTTTTGGAGGTCCTTTCTAAGGGGTCTTGGTACAAAAGTTAAACTTATATGGCCTTCCACCCTCAAACGTGGCCAAGCAGAAAGAACTATCCAAACACTTGAGCACATGCTTAGGGCTTGTGTATTGGAGTTTAAGGATAGTTGGGATTATTGTTTTCCATTGATTGAGTTTGCCTATAACAATAGCTATCATTCTAGCATCGGTATGGCCCCTTTTGAGGCTCTCTATAGTAAACATTGTAGATCACTGGTTGGGTGGTTTCATGTTAGAGAGGTGGTTTTATTGGGACTAGATCTGGTTATGGAGGCTCTTGAGAAGGTTAGGATGATTAGGGAAAGGTTGAAGACAACCCAAAGTTGCCAAAAGTCCTATGCCAATGTAATGAGAAGAGATCTTGAATTTAAAGTTGGTGATTGGGTCTATTTGAAGGTGTCACCCATGAAGGTTGTGGATTTTTTTGTTAAGAAGGATGAATTTAGTCCATGATTTGTGGGTCCTTATAGGGGGATGAGGAGGATTGGTAAGGTGGCCTATGAGTTGGAGTTTCCTAGTGAGATGGAATTGGTTCATCCGATCTTCCATGTGTCTATATTGAGGAAGTGTGTGGGTGATCTGAATGCTATTGTTCCTCTTGATGTTGTGGGTGTTTTTGAAGAGAACTTGAGTTATGAAGAGGTTCCGGTTCAGATTTTGGATAGACAAGTGAAGAGGTTGAGGAACAAGGATGTGGCTTCCATTAAGGTACTTTGGAGGAATACACAAGTTGAAAGTGCTACTTAGGAGGCCGAAGCGGACATGCAAAAGCGATATCCTTATCTCTCCATTCTACTCAATCCTAAGGTACTTATTCTAAGTCCTCTATATGATCTCAAGTCTTAAGTTCAGCCCTCAATTCATTGCATACATTCATGTTTAAATTGACAAGTTGATGATCATTTTACACTTATGTTGGGATTTTTGAGATGGTGTTTAAGTGCATTGTTGCATCCTTATGTGGACTGAAACTATCTTGTCTACATCTCTCATATACCTTTATTTGACATTCGGGGACAAATGTTCCCAAGGGGGAGATATTGAAACAACCCCAAAAAGTGCCCAAAAATATACCTCGAAAGTGCCCGGAATCGTAATTTTCATATATCTCAAAGTCCATTCGTGTTATTGAAAATCTGACTTCATATTCTTGATCGGGAGGCAAAATTGAGTGGAAAATGAGTCCAATCCCAATTTTAGAGCAAATGAATCATAATTTCAATTTCCCAAAATTTGCTTATCCAGAATGAGTAGTGCCCCTGGCACAATGCGGCCAGGGTACGAACTAGTGTTATTTTTGCCTAGTTATTTGAGTTCAGTCCAAAACTTTTGGGTCTTGGGTCTAAGCCTTCCCATGCGTCAAAATACCTATACTTAGTCATATTTCACTTTCATATAATACAAGACATTCTCAAAATACTCTCTCAAATACTTAGATAAATATTTCATCCCAAATTTCAAGTCCCAAAACTCATCCGGATCTTAAGGATTTCACTCAAGCTTCATGTCTCCATTTCCAATCTTCATCAAGAATTCTCCAAAGCTAAGGTATGTGGGTTTCATTCATGGGTTCCTTTCACCCATGAATTCCAATCTTCCTTTTTACCTAAATTGCATGATTTCAAGTTGATTTAGTTATAGGTCTTACTTATTATGAATTAGACTATGAACTATGTTGGGGTTTTATGAAATTGTGACTGATTTAGCATGTTTTGAGCAACGAATCTAAGATCCATTGTGGGATTTAATGGAGGGTTTTGATGTATATTGCTTGAGGGTGTTACCAAGTATTAATGGTGGTTTTACATTGAATTTTCTTAAGTGATTTCATCCCTAAATTGCATGGTTTTAAACTAGCACTACACACCTGTCAAGTGTTTGATAAAATGTCTGGTTATGATTTCTTGAGGAATCGAATACTCAATGAATGTCTTGTGAGTTGAATGACGTTATGATAATGAAAGAAATTTATGTACATGATATTCTCCTATATCGTGTTGGTAATTGACCATGCCCCACTCGGGGGTTTGTAAGCCCGGGTAACCATGTCGAGGGATTTGTATCTTGATAATCATGTCGAGGGATTTGTACCTTGATAACTGAGTTGAGGGGTTGGTACCTCATCACCATGGGTAGTAGGTTAGATGCTCTACTAACCAATTGAAGGGTTGGTGCCTCAGTCACCATGAGTGGTAGGGTGAGACGATCCACCAACCAATTGAGGGGTTGGTACCTCAATAAACTATGAATTCTATATTTATGGTCTCTCCTTACACATGTATTATGTTCTAGTAAGCATGATTTACTTCAAGCATCTTCCATGCATTTCATATTGTTATATGCTACTCATTGCCTATGCTTATGTATTTCGATTATGTTGCTTATGTCTTGTTGCATTGCATCCTACATACTTAGTACATTCAAATGTACTAACGCATAATCTATGCCTACATGATGTCATCATGTAGGAACCGGAGCCTCACTTGAGCATCTTTCACACGTGGCTAGTACGATTTCTCTCAATCTAGTTGGTGAGTCCTCCATTCTGGGGACAACGTCTATGTACTAAGACTATCTTTCTTCTATGTTTGTATTAATTATGAGGGTGAGCCAGTTGCTTGTCTTCGCCCTCGCTCCTATCTAAGTTTTAGAGGTGTTGTTGGACATGTTATGTATTGAGCCTTGACTCTCTTGTTTTGATGTTTATGTTACCAAACTTTCCCTTTAGCCCCCTTTCCCTTATTTTTAATCTAATTATGTTGTTTAATTTCTTTCGCGACCAATGATGTGTAATGACATGTTGATAGGCATGTTTGGGGACCCTTCGGGTTCCCCTTCACTTTGTCACGTCTAGGCCCTAGGCGTGGGTCGTGATATTTATAGTATAAGATTGAAATAGATAGTCATGTATAATAAATCAATATTTCATAAAACCCCAACATAATTTGTATTCATAATCCATAATACAGGATACACATAGATAGTACAACTTGAAAACATGCAATTTTCATAAAAATGGAGATTGGGCTCCATGGGTGAAAGTACCCAAAGGATGAAACCCACATACCTAAATTTGGGGATCCCATGATGTAGACTTGGAGGAGACTTGAAGCTTGAGGGAGTTCTTGATATCTAGAATTAAGCTTGGGACACTTGAATTTGGATGAAATAATTGGTTAAGTGTTAGAGAGGGTTAGAGAGGGTTTTGAGAGGGTCTTGAGTGATACCCAAAACAAGGGATTCTGTGAGTTCTTAATGTGACTTTTTATAGTTTTTATGTGTTTTTCTGTTGTTCTGGCAGAAACGTTAGGTTAGTATGATTTTGAAGAAAAGTTTTAGATTTTGCTGAATCATAGGACATACGAGCTCGCCTACGAGTCATAGCCCAAGCTACAAGTCATAGGGTATGTCATAACAAGAATCAGAGACCAAAATTCAGAAATCTGCTAAGTGGAGGTCACTCCTGCGAGGTCATCCTACGAGTCATAAGTCTTACCACGACTCATATAGGTGGACTCGTCGCAGGAATCAGAGAGCCAAAATGTTAGACTAAATATGGAAGGCCACGACTACGAGAGGAACATACGAGTCATAGCTGAAGCAATGACTCGTAGCTCTGGGCCATACCAATTCAGTCCAAGATGCCAAGAACCTGATACAAGACCTCGACTACGACTCCTAGGTCACCCTACGAGTCGTTATTGCAGGGTGTACCAACTGCCAGCTGTATTTAATGTGTTATTTTTAGGGTTTCTTTCTAAACACTATAAATACATTAAGTTAGGTTTTTGTGAAGTCATTCGAGATTTTAGAAGATAGGACTTGCCTTAGACTATTCTCTCAAGAATATTTTAGGGTTTTAGATAAGTTTATTATTCTCTCTCGGAAAATCCATTTTGGGATCGCAAATCTTGCTTTGTACTCATTGTTGATCAATCAAGCTTGTGGGTTTGCAAGTTGTGGTGGCTACATTCTTCAGTGTTTTTGGTAAAACTTTTATTTCAGTCTTGTATTTGCATTTTTGCTTGTTTTGCCTTAGCCATGAGTAGCTAAGCACCCACAACTTGGGGTTGTGGGAATCATGGGTAGTTGACTTGTAATAACTTAGGTTTATCGCATTTCTACGATTGGGGTTTGCATGTATTGTCTATTTTCCTTCATTATGATTGTCGTTTGGTGGTGGCCAACACCAAACCCTACCTACTATCACTAGCTCGACCAAGGTAGTAAAGAATAGGAAAAGAGAAGTAGATGACAGGATTCGATTAATGTGTTCTCGTCTAATCAACAAAAATTGACCAAGGGAAGGTTGATAGGGAGAATTGGTAACGGTTAGTTAGCACGTCATGGTGGCTGACCAAGTGCCATGGTGAAATTCGACCTTCACCTTCACAAGAGGACTGGAAGAACCTAAGTTACCGTGCTGCATGCGAATTTCCAATTGTAGTTATGGTACCTAGGGTAATTGAGTCAACAAACCATGATGAACACAATTCCCAAGTTGTCCCTAAAATTGAGTATTTTCTCGCATCATAGTGTAGTGTTTATTTTACTTTGTTTTTAAATCACAAAAATCCTCCCCCCATTTAGAGATTTTAGTTATTTATGCTTGAAATGATTAGTAGTGGATTATTGTAGTCAAGCCTCGTATTCCCTGTGGATTCGGCCCTAACCTTTGCTTAGGTTAATTTCTGACAGCGACCGCTTTCTTATTGGCGCGTGAACATCATCAAAAATTATGGTGTTGTTGCCGGGGAATACGACAAGGTTTTGACTTGAATTCACTATTAGTTAGTTCTAGTGTTAATTTCTATAGTCATGTATTTTACTTTTGTTTTTATTTTTGTTAATTGATTCTAAGTACAAGTTGGCTGGCACTATGACTGAACAAAAGTTCTACATTGCAGACGACTTGTTAGAAACCTTGCAGAGAAAAGCCTTATTTTATGGGCAAGAGTTTAAAGACCCCCAAATTCACCTGCAAAATTTTACTCAAACATTGAGGGAGGTCCTTAGGACAAGACATCCTGCTTGGGAGGCCATGGCTCTTCAGGTTTTCCCCATGACTTTCCGGAGTGAAGCTGCGGAATAGTGGTCAATTCTCCCACCCGATGTTTGCTCTAACTGGGGGGAAGTATAGAGATTTTTCCTCAGAACTTCTATAAGGAGTCCAACAAGCAAAAGCTACAAAACAACATCTGTAATTTCAAAAGAGTTTCAGGAGAACCATTGGTAGTGGCTTGGGAAAGATACAAGCAGTTCTAAGCAGTGAATCAAAACCATGGTCTGATTGATGATGAATTGGCGCTAGTTTCTACCAAGCACTAACCTCCGAGCAATAAGGGCAGGCTGATGATTGTTTGGAGGGGACTGTTTGGAGTTCATAAGATGACCATTTAATGAGATCACCAAGTATATGAAGAAGTTATCTGCAGTTGCCCAAGTCTACCAACCCTTTCAAGGACAAGATGGACCATCCACTAGTGCATCTAAGGGAGCCTCAGGTAAACCCAAAAGCGAAAATGTGGCACATTGGTCAAGGTTATCATACCAGCACTGCATCACTAATAAACTGACAAGGATTTTGCATATGCTTGAACAAGTCCTAATCAAGGTAAATGAGAAAGATGACATCGTCAGGGAGATAATATTTAATGTCCTTAAGTGTAACTACAAGGTGGAACAACAAACTATATCAATGCAAAGTCTTGGTGATAGGATGGAGGACCTTACTGAGCAACTATATGCAGTGCAGGATGAATAAAGGAAGAGTAGAAGGAGCAGCAATGGGGCTCGAGGAGGAGTCTGATTATCCATGATGGCATAGTCGAGCCACAACGTTAAACAAGGCGCTTCTTGGGAGGCAACCCAAGCATCTTTTGTGTTTAGATTTATCTTTTGACATTGTTGTTTATTTAGCTAGTATAGAGGTAGTTAACACTTTGTTAAGACTTTGAACCAGTTGTGTCCTTGCATTCTGGTGTATTTTGAGTATTTAGGTGTAGAAACAAAACCAGGAACTGAAGAGTGGAGAGACACATGCTTGAAACAGCCTATACGAGCATGCTTATGAGTCGTACTCACCACTATGATTCATAGTCGTGTTCGTAGAGGGGAACATCAAGTATCAGAAGTGGACACATGCACTAAGAGTCAACTTTATGATTTGTAGGGTCCTCTAAGAGTCGTAAGTGAGGTTCGTAGTACCCAGGTATGAAATCAAAACTTTGCTACGAGACTGGGACCTACTAGTCATATGATGCTCTACGACTTGTAGTCGGGGTCTCATTGACCCATTCTAAAGAATTTTAAAGGTGACCCGTTTTGAATATTAAAAGACTAACGTCTTTTGGCTCTTCATGTCCCTGCATGAAATGGTTCTTTTCACCTTATAACTCCCTCTAACCTCATTTTTCCCTAAATTATCCCTCTACTAACATTCCTTAGCGAGTGAATTTGGCACCAAGAACTCGATCTTCTTTTTCTTCTTCTCATCATTCATTCATCCATTCATCTGGTATGTTCTCATGGTTAAGTTTGGTAAATTTCTGAAATAGCCTTGTCTTATGGGTGCTTGAATGAATGTTTTATGATCATGATCAGCAACACCATGTGAAAATGATTGTGGTAGTAGGAAGAATGTGATGTATAAATGTCTATATACATGTAAAGAGTCAATTCTTGACTTCTATCGTTGTTATTAGACTTTGATGTCGTTGTTATGGCTATGTGCTTTTGTATCGCATTTTATGGGTTATTATCTTGTGAAAATCCTATGCGGTTGAATTCGTTGGGTTGAGGGATATTATAATTCTATTAAGGCAAGTTACTCATACATACATTTGATGTATCTCTTGAATGTGCTTTGTTGTCTTCAATGTTAGAGTGTTCTAAGTAAATAGGGAAGGATTCATGTTTTATTTTGACTTAATTGGTAAGGAAGAGTGTTTAGGTTTGCTGCAGTGTCGCCTATGTTTTTTCTTTTGTTTTTGTGACCCCTGATTCTTTCTGGTTAGTTAGTGGTCTTTGTGGAAAGGGTAGAGGCACCCGGAGTGCTCTCTGTTTTCTGCTACTAGGACCCACTACGAGTAGTAGGACACCCTACGAGTCGTAGTGGCCCTTTGTAGAAGGCAACATTCATCTAAGGTGCCTTAACATTTTCCATACGAGACTCACCTATGACTTGTAGCACTTGCTACTAGTCGTAGTGGTGGTTTCGTGGAATCAATCTAAACCCTTAAAATGTCTCTAAAATGAGGTATGAGCCTGGCCAATGACATGTGGGACATCCTACGAGTCGTACCTGCGTCTAGTAGCTTATCTCATAATGCATTTCCCTCAGATACCATTGTATAACGAGGATAATATACGACTTATCGGTCACCCTATGAGTCGTACCTCCACCTTGTATCTGCAACCCTACACCTGGTTCCAAGTATTTTACTAAAGAAATTTTATTGTTTGTTATTTGATTGCTTTATGTGTTATCTTGTTAGTACAAGACATCATGGGACTCATGCTTTGGTTTGTGATGATTTTACAAAGACAACGCCTCCATGAGGACGAAGAGTTGCTGCCCTAACTCTAGTGCACCAGCTGAGGGATGAAACATCTGATAAGGATCAATCCTTCAGGAGATGAACATGCAGCTTGACCCCGAAGCCAATGTACCCTTGACCAAATCAAAAAAATGAGTCCCGACGGAAGTAGATAGCCCCTTCTAGTCTGAAGAGGAGGGTGACGAGGAAGGTTCAGATGATGATGCCTCATTTTCTGAGTCTGGGTCCCTTGAAGTATCCCAAGCTCAGTATTGGGATACTGCTCCCCCACAACCAGCCGACTCTGCTTACACTGTCACCTCCACAGACCCACAAAACACGAGATGGTGTGTCGCAAGGATGAAAGAGATCTATGAAAAGGGACTGGAGTTGAAAAGCCAAGGGAGGCCAGTGAGGAGATTCCAGTAGGAAGCTAGGCTGAAAGATCTAGGACTAAGCAGTGTGCCAAGGTTAGAGGCTGAAATTGAGTGGCATGGACTAGGTTGGTTACCACAGGTACTGGGTAAGTATGCCCCTTACGTGGTTAGGGAGTTTTATGCCTCCTACTAGGCTACTGTTCGCAGAGATCTGCCAAGGCTCAAAAAGCCCATTGAGCAGCCGCGATTAAGTGAAGTCCTGGTCAGAGGGGAGGTTGCTGATATCTCAGAGGAAACCATTCGAATAGTGCAATTCAGGCCAAACTACAGAGTGCCACATTCCACTGTAGAGTATGATCATAGGATTGCATAGATGAGAATGGCAGTGAATCAGAAGGATGTCAGGCTGAGAACAGAACTCCTTAGGTGGATAGCAAGTTAATTAGTGAGGAAGATGTTGAGCCAACATGGGTTACGAACCACACAGTGCATATTCTGAAGGCTCATCTCTCATTTAGGGCAAAACTTTGGTGGTCCATTATTCGCTGGCTCATCAGACCCACTTTTATGGATAATGTGATCACATTGGAAAGAGTTGTGTTGTTGGCTAGCATATTGGCAGGGTACAAAATTGATTGGGCTCGGGTTATGGCAGAATAGATACATGAGTCAGTAGTCCGCACTTAGCAGGCATTGCCATTCCCAGTTTTGATACACAAGTTATGCAAGGCGGCTGGGATATCAGTCTCTCTCCATTTGAACCCTCATGAAGAGACATTGCACATAATGGATCCCAGTCTGATCAAGGCCTACAAGAACCCTGTTGCCCTACAAAGAGCTATTCCCCCTCCGATTTCATAGTCATTCCCAGTAGAGCCTCCGACTTAGAGTACACCTCCAGCTGCTACCGGCACCACTTCAGTTGCTACAGAGCCCACGCCAGTTATGGAGATCGAGTCCACACCATCCTCCAATACTCCGGCACCACCAGCAACTTTATTATAGGTTGATCCTCTTACTTATATTGTTGCTTTTCAAGAATTATTATGCAGGGTGGCTACGGCAGAGTCCAGACTTCAGGCTCTATCTGGTAGATAAGAGAATTAGAGCGGTGGATGCCCGAGTATATGCCTTTGAGGCGAGAGTGCAGAGGAGACTTGAGGCAGCTCAGCCTACTGACACGAGCGCTGAGACTGAGGAGTTGCCCAACTTTAAGGCCGACCTATTGCAGATGTTGGCAGCTCTTATTGCAGTGCCGGAGGTGGAACTGGCGGGCGATGAGGCATTTGAGTGGCTAGCCGACCGTCCATACATCTGTGGGAAAAGGCCTCTTGAACATGATGATGATCCAGAGCCAACTCAGAAGAGGCCGAGACCAGAGAAGGAGCTCATACCCGAGGCAGTGGTGCAGGAGTCACTATTGTTAGCGGCTATTCAGCGAGAGCAAGAGCAGCACACTCCACATAGAGAGGGTAGTTGCGGTGCTGCTGCAGAAGAGATGCTGCCTCAAGACCCCACAGATCAGCCAGAGACTGGTGCTTGATACACCATGATGTTTGATTCTTTTGACCCCAAATCTTGAATTTGTCGTTATGGATATTTTGTCCTTTTGTTAAGACAATTTGTCTCAATATGTTATTTCTGAATGTTTGTGTTGAATTATGTTTTGCTACTTTGATTTTGGTTATTAGTCTTTAAATTTTGGTTTTTAATGTATATATATCTTTATGTTATATTTGAGTATTTTCGTTTTCTATGTGTTTTTACTTTGAGGACAAAGTATCCTATTTTGGTGGGGTGTGGGAAGTTATGGATTAAGGTGAAGTCTAGTAACTTCGAGTCCATAACTTCTCCTACTTTTGATCCCAAGGGTTTCTTGCCATGATTCTTTTTCTTTGTGGATGCTTACTTTTCTGTTGAACCGACATGTTTAGGTAGTGTAGATAATGTGTAAATTCATAGTAGTGCTATCTATTGGCATATACATAATCTTAGATGTGTTTTAAAGTTTTTATGAAAAATTGGGTACCCTCTAAATTTTTTAGATTGCGGTTGTTGATGCATTCGTTCATTTTTTAGTATCTGGCAATGTTTGTTCTGATATTGAGAAGGTAAGTTGAGGCTAAAAGCATGAAATGTGAGTCTATACTTTATAGTGGACGCAATGTCATGTGTGTTGTGAGCTTATTTTACTGCATTCATGCATTTTGTATAGACTCAGAACTTGCCTTAGTACTCTAAGATTGGTTTAGTGATGTGGTTGATATGGAAAGGACCTTAGGCCTTTGTTCTTTGAGTGAACCCCCTTTTAGCCTAAATGACCCACCAAATGAGTGAGTGAATCCCTTGTTCCATGTTTTTGAGCTTCTTATTTATTCATTCTTTCTTAACACCTAGCTAGCTTGACCTTGTTTGATGAAATACCCTGATATTGGCCCTGGTCTATCCTTGACTATGTGAACCTTAATTGAGGCTAAAAGCCTAAGTTGAGGGTGGCTACAAGTTGTGGCCCTGGTGTGAGGAATAGATATTGTGTATTTCACCTCATGCTAAAAGCCTAAGTTGAGGGTGGCCCTTATTATGGTAAAGTAATGACAATGAGGTGGTTAGTTGGGAAATAAAGAAAGAAATGAAAAAGCATGAGCCAGGTGAAGAAAAAGAAAAGAAAAATGCCTTGAATTTAGAAAAAGTAGTAAGAATTGAGTTTAGAAATAAGGCACAGCTGAAAATAAAAAGAAAGCACTAGATAAAAGTTTGAGACAGGATAATAAGGGTGGATTTAATGAAAAGGGTTGGGCTATGAAAGCAAAAACTGTTGGTAAACATGGTTCAAGGATAGCTTTTAGTCACTACTTGTCTAAAATGCCATACTGAAGCATAACCCATAAGTCCTAAAGTGATCCAAATCCACTTTATCACTAAGCCAGAAGATGTGTATAGAGGCAAGCCTGTGGTGTAGTCAGAATGCATGAATTACAATTGTGAGAGTGAGAATGCTTCCTCAATCCCTGAATTCTCAACGTTTTTTGAGTGAGTATGAGGGACTTCTTTCCAATGAGGGCATTTGCACTACTTGAGTAGCATATGACTATACCAGTGAATGTGGACGGTTGATGCTCCTTAGCTTGTCATAGTTGGACTGCCAGGTATCTCATTATGTTTTGGTTTTTCTTAATAACCTTGAAATCCTATTTTCCAAATGGTAGTTGGGTACCTGAACCAAAGGAGTTGTTATATATGCCATTAGTGTATCTACTGTGTATTTCTCATTGTCTTCTTAGATTGAGTTGTCGCTTGAGGACAAGCAACAATTCTAAGTTGAGGGTGTTGATGTGCTATCAAAATACAACACATTTGATACTAAAAACAAGGGATTCTTGAGTTCTTAACTCGACTTTTTATGGTGTTTATGTTGCTCTTGCAGAAACGTTAGGTTGGCATGATTTTGAAGAAAAGTTGCAGATTTTCCTGAATCATAGGACATACGAGCTCACCTATGAGTCGTATCCCAAGATACGAGTCATAGGGTATGTCGTAGCAAGAATCAAAGACCAAAATTTAGAAATCTGCTAAGTGCAGGTCACCCCTATAAGGCCATCCTACGAGTCGTGAGTCTCACCACAACTCATATAGGTGGAATCGTACTAGGAGTCAACGAACCAAAATGTTGGACCAAAAACTGAAGGCCAAGACTATGAGAGGAACATATGAGTCGTAGCTCAAGTAACGACTCGTACCTATAGGTCGTACCAGTTTAGTGCAAGATGTCAAGAACCTGATACAAGACCTCGACTATGACTCGTAGGTCACCCTACGAGTCATACCTACAGGGCATACCAGCTACCAACTGTCTTTTTTGTGTTATTTTTAGGTTTTATTTGTAAACACTATAAACACATTAAGTTAGGGTTTTGTGAAGTGATTTGAGATTTTAGAAGATAGGACTTGCCTTTGAATATTCTCTCAAGAATATTTTAGGGTTTTAGATTAGTATATTATTCTCTCTTGGAAAACCCATTTTGGGGATTGCAAATCTTGCTTTGTACTCATAGTTGATCAATCAAGCTTATCGGTTTGCAACTTGTGATATCTACATACTTCAGTGTTTTTGGTAGAACTTTCATTTATGTCTTGTATTTGCATTTTTGCTTGTTTTGCCTTAGCCATGAGTAGCTAAGCACCCATAACTTGGGGTTGTGGGAATCATGGGTAGTTGATTTGAAATAACTTAGGTTTATCACATTTCTACGATTGGTGTTTGCATGTATTGTCTATTTCCCTTCATTTATGATTGTCATTTGGTGGTGGCCAACACCAAACCCCGCCTACTATCACTAGCCCGACTAAGGTATTGATGAATAGGAAAAGGGAAGTAGATGACAGGACTCGACTGATGTGTTCTCGTCTAATCAACCAAACATGACCAAGGGGAGGTTGACTGGGATGATTTGTAACGATTAGTTGGCACGCCATGGTGGCCGACCAAGCGCTATGGTGAAATTCGACCTTCACCTTCACAAGAGGGCTGGAAGAACCTAAGTTACCATCCTGCATGCGAATTTCCAATTGTAGTTATGTTACCTAGGGTAATTGAGTCAACAAACCATGATGAACAAAATTCCCAAGTTGTCCCTAAAATTGAGTGTCTTTTCGCATCATAGTTTAGCGTTTATTTTACTTTGTTTTTGAATACAAACCCCCCCACCCCCCCTCATTTAGAGATTTTAGTTATTTATGCTTGAAATGATTAGTAGTGGATTCTTGTAGTCAGGTTCCGTATTCCCTGTGGATTCGATCCTAACCTTCGGTTAGGTTAATTACTGACAGTGACTATTTTCTTATTGGAGCATGAACATCATCACCCAATGCCTTAGGCCAAAACAGGAAAAATAAGAAGTCACAACACTGCTCCGCCACAGGTCCGCGTCGCGGAGCCATCACGAATAGCTTCTATCTCCGAAAATTTTGCAAAAATCAATTTTCACTATGGGTCTTCTAAAATCCGATTTATACTATTTTCCCACTCAATTTTTCCCCCTATCAAGAATATGAAGTCGGATCTTTGAAATCACCCAAAAATTTTGAGATATATGGAAATTATGATTATGAGCATTTTTTAAGCACATTTTTGGGGATTTTCACTTATGGGGGCTCAGAGGGCGTTTAGGCTTAGACATTAGGGCCTTATACCCACGTACAACTGAACCTTGTTTTAATGATATGAAGAGCTAGGATCTGTGATGGTTCTGTGGGATTCTTTGATAATCTGATGTTTCTCTATGTGCGCAGGTGTACCTTCTAGGCTTATGGGGGTGAAGTTGGCGTACAGGCATAGATATTAGGGCCTTGCACCTCCGTAAAGCCTTATGCTTTAGTTGGGGGCAATTGTGGTATTAGCCTACGCAGTCTTCATCAGTCAGCATCGATGTTCATCACTTAGGTGGGTTCAGCTCATCATTGTTCTTCATTTTGGCTGGTTCTATTGTTGTTGAGGCTTTCCCGACATGCCTATTCCTTACTCTAGGTTGTTTTGCTACACTGCAGTAGTTTCTACATATTTGGGCTTATTTATGTTCACTATTTCACTCGGTCGGCCGATGATGCCTACAGGGTGCCTTTTCTAGTACTCACCCCTATATTTCTGCATCTTCCTATGGTGCAGGTCTAGGTACTAGTCATAGTCATTGAGTTAGGAGTGCGCTAATGATTCAGGAGATATTGGTGAGCATTAGCAGCTCTGGACGTTCTGTAGTCTCCTTTTGTCTAGTGGGCCATCTTTTGTATCAGACACTGGCCCTGTATATGTAGTTTGGACTTATACGTGTAGATGGCTATATGTGACACCCCATAATTCTATCCTCAAAAGTACCTATGCTTTAAGCCTCACTCTTATATGTGGAAAGTGTATTAGGCTGAGACCTCTAGTAGTTAGTCGAGTTCAAAACTTCCCATTAAAATGAGTTTCTAGCCTTAGATTATGCAAGGGTCAACTTTAAATGGTCATAACTCTTAGCACACAAATAATTAGAAGACCTATGACATATCAAGTGAATTAGCTTTCCAACGCAACTGGTTTCACCTCATTTGGTGTTCAGTGTCAAAGGTTATGACCATTTTACTAAGGACTGCAAGTGCAGAGGTGCAATACTAGACCTAGATATAGGTCGTAATTTTGAGTATGATCCTTACAGGTATCTCCTGGAAAAAGTTAGAGAAGTTAAATTTTCAGCCCCAGACTTTACGGACCCATCTACGGGTCATGGAACCCTCTACGAGTCTTATTAGGGGATCGTAGAAAGTTCCAGAGAGCCAAAAAATCGTCCTAGAGTTATGAAAGATGTCCTATGGGTCGTAGAAGCTTCGACGAGTCGTAGGGGGTCTCATATGCAGCCCGACCTACAATTTTAAAGAGGGGGATTTTTGACCTTTTTCTACCCTTTTAAGCCTAAAGTTGTCAGTTTCCACCTAAGTAAACACCTAGAACGTACTATCTCATCCCATTAACGTTAAAATTCTCCAAGAACTTAGACCGTAGTTTCAAAGGGGCAAAAGTTAGGGATTTCAAGAATCCTCCTCAACTCTTCCAAGAAGTTGATTTCCAAGGTATGTAAGACCCTCCAAAAGTTATCCTACATATGTTTTAGTATCTTTGACTACAAATCTTTACGCAAAATTCATGCTTTTGAATTGAGATCAGTTTTCCTCCATTACTACTTAATTCCTTCAAAATATTTGGTCATGCAATTTTCTTGATAAAAATCATGACCCTCGCTAATTTTAGTTCTAAGTTAAGCTATTGAGATAAGATTCACATCTATTGTTGTATTTATGAGAGCCATATGTATATTTCATGAAAAAATATTACATTAACAGTTAAAGTTAAGTTTAAGGAGTACTAAAAAACTTCTATATTTATATGATAGCTGAAGAAATAAAGTTATGTTTTAAGACCCATTAGATTTATGCAAATTCAATCAAAGAGTAGAGTTAAATTGGGGAAAGATAAAGAAAAGCTAAAGTTGGGCTAAGTCCCAAAGAGAAGAAAGTAATACTTTGAGCAAGAATACTCTTTTAAGTATGAGCATTATAAAAGCTATTTTGGGAGTAGTATTGAGCACAGATATGAGTGAGAGTAAGAATAACTTGAACTCATAAACTACGTAACCAGCATAGGATAGGATTGTACCCAAAAGTACAACTCCTCATTCCCACTTAGATGGCCCAATTTTGGGATAGATCCACTCCCCTAGTTTTTGCTCCTTACCCCGGCAAAGTATGGGACGACCCTAGAAGTGTGGGCAAGACACTGTATCATCACGAAGCTCATAGTGATGGTTATCAGTTAGAGAAACTCCCTAAGTTAACGCAATCTAGTTTCTACACATAGACTTTCAGCATATGTTCTATTTTCAGCATGTACTGTATTTATTACTTATAAAATCTTATTTTGAGACATATTTTAGTTACTTTGAGCATAGTGCCTTATCCTGAGCTTTTGTTTTGGCCATTTAACATATCGCACATTCCACATACTGACTTTCTTTGGACCTGCATCATTTTATGATGTAGACGCAGGTGACCGAGTCCCTCGACAAATACTCCGTTGAGGACCAACCATCCATCCAGCTATTGGTGAGGCCTCTTTTCAGTCAGAGGTTATGAAGTCATTATCAATGTTTTCGTTTTACTATTTCTTTTTAGTTGTGGCTACTGTGGTCCTATCCCAGTAGTTGTTTCAGATCATTCTAGTTAGAGGTTCCATGGACTATGTGATAGGTGTTTCAGTTCTAGTTTTCTATTATTGTTGAGACACTTCTACTACTTAATTCATTTAGATATTGAAGTATCTTTAGTTCATATTAATCAAGCCTTTCATTTAGCATTTATGTCTTCCACTGAGTAAAGTAGTCAGGCGAGTGATTCACTTGGGACCAGAAATAGTTCTGGGTGTCGTCCACACCTAGGTTTTGAAATCAGGACATGAGACTATTTTGGTTATGTATGTAGATATGTATATTTTAGTGTGAGTCTATAGTAGTTCTGTGCAGATGACTTCTCGGTCCTATATAAGTTGTGTTTGATGTACTTATATGTTGTTGGTGTCCTAATCATGAGTAATCCAGGACAGGTACTGTGGGTATCGGGTTGGCTTGCCTATAGGTGGATCTAATAAGTGTCATCATGACCTGTAAGGTCGGGTCGTGACATCAATGCAATTGATGTCAACTCAAATTATAAGTGAAAGAACTCATATCAATTTCGTAAGCCTAATAGACATACACTGTGAAATTCCTTGAAAAATCATTGAGAATCATACAATCCATGTAAATCATCATAATTCATATATAATAGAGTAATTTAATCATGTAATATCTAAATTCAAGCATTTAAAAAAGAAATCAAGAAAATTCATAAAATTCATGCTTGAACTTGGAACAAAATTGATTTTGGATTTGGGCTCCACAAATCAAATTAGTCCATGGATGAAGCCTTATATACCTTGTTGAAAAAACCCTATAAATTGAGAGAAATTGACCTTGAATTCGTGGAGGAACTTGGAGACTTAGCATGCTTCAATGGTGGATTCTTTTAAGAGAGAAAGACTTAAGGAGTGAATTTGGGATTGAATGAGTTAGAATGAGAATAAGGATAGTTTTATTAGGTTTGGGCGGTTAGGGTAGTTATTGGGGTCAAAATGACGTAGTTTAGGGTTAGACGGGTAAGAAATAACTAAAGAACCCTTTATTAGATTTGATCAGAGACTCATGGATCCCAGGTTTTGTCCTGGTTACATTTTGACTTTTGAATAGGTCTCTGATTCTCCATCTAATAAATCACCTTTACGGTTTGTAATTTTATTTACGGGTCATAAAGACCACTCGTAGATTGATCCCTAGACTTAAAAAAAAATTGTCTCTCATTGACCTAAATTACGGATCGTGCTTATGATTCGTAAAATTATCCAGTTCATATGTTTGTCTTATTCTTTCCCTAAATACTTAGCCAAATTTCATATTCTTAGATCTCATTTACGACCACTGTTCATGACTCGCATTTTCATATGTGAATCGTAGAATGACTTGGTACATCAACTTTCAGTGCTCAATATATTTTCAAGTTCTATGCCCATCCATGAGTCCTGTCTATGACTCGTGGATGAAACTATGAGTCATAGATAAGCGTGTGTTACCTCAACCAAAACCAGACTTGTATGCAACTGTCACGACCCCACCGAGGGTCGTGACCTGTGCCCGTTAGGGACACCCACTCATGCATAAACATAATCATCCCAATTACCTGAGTTGGAAATCTGCAGAAATTTCGGCAGAGTTTCCTCTGTT
>JAPFFP010010130.1:0-17258 GCA_026153255.1 Solanum medicagineum
TAGTAAATGTGTTTTAGGATTTGGATTAGTGCCTAATCGGCACTAGTCACGGCCCCGGGGTCGGGTCGTGACAGATAGGATATCAATATACCGTCAGAGTATCACAGAGAATGACGATTGTTTTTGTGACCCTTATTGGTATCATATCTTAATTGTTCTTTTTTTTTTTAAAAGTCAAATCTTATATGATACTGATAGGGTATCAATATATAGGTGAAGTATCACAGAAGATACCAATAAAATATTAATTCACCATCAGAATATCACATAGAATGGCAGCATGCTTTTCTGTGATACCTTATCAGTATCATATCTTAATTGATTCTTATTTATTTTCTTAAAAAGAGAGTCCAATCATATTAAAAAAACCCGATAGGGTATCAATATATCAATAAAGTATCACAAAGGATATTGATAGGGTATCAATATACCAACAGAGTATCACAAAAAATTAAGCTTAGTCCTATATGACACCGATATAGCATCAATATACTGATAGTGTATCACAAAGTATATATTTTCTTTTGATTTAAAGTTTAATATTTTTCTTTTGATTGTTTCTTATTTAATTCTTAAAGAAAGAGACCAATTGTATATGATACCGATGGACTATCACAAAGATTTAAGCTCACTCGTATATGATACCAGTATGGTATCAATATATCGATGAAATATTACAAAATAATATATTTTCGACTAACTTAGTGTTTAATAAATAAGGTTGTGACTTTAATAATTTTTTTAAACTGTTTCTTCCATAGAGTCCAGTTCTATATAATACCAGTAGGGCAATATACCGATGGAATATATGATACCGATATTATTAATATACCAACGATGTATTAATTTATAGCAATGATATAGATGTCGTCATTGGCAAAATAGAGAAGGAGAATAAGAGGGTAAATAATTTGTGGCATGAGGCCTTCCAATTTGAATAAATAGTTTTACAATTTGATGGTGTAGTTTTCCCTATTAACAAGGACATCAAGGCAGGCTACTATACAACAGTGTGTTTTCTTCTTGCGATTATTGGCGGTCCCAAGATAATATCAACTTTTGAATTTTTAATCGAGCTAGGAGAAGCGTAGTTGGGTAAAGTGGTGAAGAATCATTGATATGGTTTGAGCTTTTCAACATCATCTTTATGTTTTTATGCGCGGGAAAGTGGAGTGGTTATCCAACCGAGCAAGTTGAGTAACCTTGTTAGAATGATTTATTAATTAATTATAATTTCCTTCACACTCAAGTATTCTCATTCTCCTCACCGTCCATCCACTTATATTTCTGTAATGATATGATCTACTTTGTGCACTAATATATAAAATCATTTTGGGTTTTCTTTTCCTTGAGGCAACATAACTACATACATATCCTCCATGATTCAAAGTGACGAGTAGTTGTTCCCTTTAGCCTGTGCATTCATCCGTCATGACTTTGAAGTGGTTTGTGCTTGTATACCTCTGCTTTATTGGACAAGCTGATGAGGTGAAAATTGGTGCCATCTTTTCGTATGGCACCACAAACGGCAGAGTTGCCAGAATCGCCATGGAAGCTGCTGTTCAAGACGTTAATTCTGATCCCTATCTTCTCGGTGGAAGAAAACTTGTTCTCACCCTGCATGATTCAAACTACAGCGGATTCCTAGGGATTATTGGAGGTATCTATCTATCTATCTTTCTCACAATTCTTCTTTAATTTATCATGATCCTAACCTTCTGACTATCAGCATTACAATTCATGGAGACTGATACTGTAGCTGTAATTGGCCCTCAAAGTTCTGTAATGGCCCATGTACTTTCTCACCTTGTCAACGAACTCCATGTCCCCCTCCTGTCTTTCACAGCATTGGACCCAACACTCTCACCTCTTCAGTACCCTTATTTCATTCAGACCGCTCCCAACGATCTTTTCCAGATGACCGCCATAGCAGATATGATTAGTTATTTTCAATACAGAGAGGTCGTTGCTATTTTCTCAGACGATGATCAGGGTAAAAATAGTATTACGGCTCTAGGTGATAAACTTGCTGAGAGGAGCTGTAAGATATCTTACAAGGCAATACTTCCCCCTGAACCTATATCTACTCGTGACCTCATAGTGGCCCAGCTGGTTAAGGTCGCATCCATGGAATCTCGAGTCATTGTTCTACATACGTTATCCACAACAGGTCTCAAGGTCTTTGAGATTGCCCGGGAGCTTGGCATGATGACTAGCGGATATGTTTGGATAGCTACTTCTTGGCTTTCCAGTACCCTCGATTCAACTTCAGTTTCACCAAGCGTGGCTGCCTCTGTACAAGGTGCTCTCACCCTTCGCTTCCATACGCCTGATTCCCCAAAGAAGAGGGCTTTTTCATCGAGGTGGAACAAGTTGAGCAATGGCTCCATAGCTTTGAATGCTTATGGTCTATATGCCTACGATACTGTCTGGATAATTGCCCATGCAGTCAAAGAGTTTTTCGATCATGGAGGCAAAATCACCTACTCGAATGATTCCAATTTGGAAAGTTTTGCTGGAAAGACCATGAATCTTGCTGCTCTCAGCATATTTGATGGCGGTAACCAACTGCTTAGTAACATATTAAAGACCAATATGACGGGGGTAAGTGGTCCCATTGCATTTAACTCAGATAGATCCATGCCCCGTCCCTCATTTGATATTCTCAATGTAGTTGGCAAAGGATCGTTGAGGCAAATAGGATACTGGTGTAACTACTCTGGGCTATCTGTTGTGCCTCCAGAGTCTCTTTATGCCAAACCAGCAAACAGGTCAAGTTCAGCTCAACGGTTGGATCAGGTTATGTGGCCTGGGCAAATTACAAAAAGACCGCGTGGATGGGTACTTCCGGACAATGGTAGGCCATTAAGGATTGGAGTGCCTAGGAGAGTGAGCTACAAAGCTTTTGTTTCAGAAGACGAAGGAAGTGGAGTGGTCCATGGATACTGCATAGATGTCTTCCTTGCAGCCTTAAAGTGTCTTCCATACCCTGTGCCACATAAATTCATCTTGTTTGGTGACGGACACAAAAATCCAAGTTACAGTCAGTTAGTAAACATGATCACAGCCAATGTGAGTGTCATTGCAAGTATGTTCACGCATGCTTTTCCATTTTTAATCATCAGTGTAACATTGTTTTTCTTATTCCATGATAGGTATTTGATGCTGCAGTGGGTGACATTGCAATAGTAACGAACCGCACAAAGATTTTGGATTTTAGTCAACCATACGTAGACTCGGGGTTGGTGGTGGTGGTACATGTGAAGAAGATAAAATCGATTGCTTGGGCTTTCCTGCGGCCATTTACTCCGCTGACTTGGGGAGTCATAACCGCTTTTTTCCTTGTTGTGGGAACCGTAGTCTGGATACTAGAGCATAAATTTAATGATGAATTTCGTGGCCCTCCCAAGAAGCAGGTGGTCACAATTTTATGGTGAGTTAATTAATTTGGTGCCTTCCTCTTAGTCCTACAAGTACTTAAACTGTCTCTCTTTGGGATTTGAACTCATCTTCTTGTGCGCCATATTTCATTTGCAGGTTTAGTTTCTCAACAATTTTTGGAGCCCCAAGTAAGAGTCTTATTCCAAAAGTCAAGATATTGGTAATTGTATTCATTTCCAGTGTTAATTTTGGCATAATGGATCGGTCTTTCAGGAGAAAACACAGTGAGCACCTTGGGTCGAATTGTACTGCTTATATGGCTATTTGTAATCTTGATAATTACGTCGAGCTATACCGCAAGCTTGACATCGTTTCTAACGGTTCAACAGCTCTCCTCATCTATACAAGGAATTGAATCATTGATAACAAGCAAAGACGCAATTGGGTACCAGGTAGGCTCTTTTGCTGAGAACTATTTATTTGAAGAACTTAACATTGCAAAGTCTAGGCTCGTTCCTCTTGGATCACCAGAAGAATATGCCGATGCCCTTGAACAAGGAAGAGTTGCTGCTGTGGTTGATGAACGTCCATATGTGGATCTGTTTTTATCAACTTACTGTGGGTTCCAAAAAGTTGGCCCAGAGTTCACCAAAAGCGGATGGGGATTTGTAAGAATTTCCTCCTTATATGTTATATTAAAATACTACATAAATGAATTAAAAAGCTGATAGCTTGATCCAATTCATTTTATAGGCATTTCCGAGAGACTCCCCCTTAGCCATTGACATGTCGACGGCAATCTTGCAATTATCTGAGAATGGAGAGCTAGAGAAGATCCGCAGGAAGTGGTTGAAAAGAAAAGTCTGTGGGGGCCAGAGCTCTGCAGCAGATTCAGAGCAACTCCCATTACAGAGCTTTTGGGGTTTATTCCTCATTGCTGGAGTTACTTGCTGTTTTGCTCTGCTTGTATATTTCTGCTTCATGTTGCACCAGTTCAAACGACATTTTCCTGAATTAATGCAGCATTCTACTTCTAGTAGGACAAGAATATCCCATGTGGTACGGCTTAAAAAATTCTTATCTTTTGTGGACGAGAAGGCAGAGATATCCGCAAATAGGCTGAAAAGAAAGCGGATGGAAATGGAGAACCCTTAGCTAATGTCAATGATCATTGAAGCTGTTTCATTTCGATTCTTGTACATCCAGTTTTTTTTGTTTTTTATCATGTAAGAATAGGTAGTGTAGAGAACATCTAGTGTTCGAAGAATTACCCAATGACTTGATAAAATAAGATGTTAAGCTTTGGGCTTTTGATGTACAACTCCAGAAGAATATGGATGAATGATGAGAGAGAATGGAATATCGTGTCTGGACCAGTAGGGTTTGCCAAAGGATTAGTTCGTTTTGATCTACTTTCAGTTTCCAAATTAAGGGTGATTACATTAGATAAATCAGTATCTCTAATATTGAAGCTAATAAGAAATAAGTAGATAAAGTGCTGCCTCATCTTGTGCGAGAGAAACAGATAAAGGAAAAGAAAATTTACAAATGAAGCACACAATCCAAACTACTGTTGAGATTTTAGCTTTGATGCTGGCTCTCACTGTTGGTTGTTGCAATGGCCGTATTATGTCAGTCTCCCTTGAATCTGAATCTGAAGTTCATCACCTCCTCCTCTTTCTCAAGCAAATGCAATGGCAATCCTAATCCCTCCTTCATATTAAATCACTCCCGCAGTGAACCCCCACCCGTTTTCACCTCTGTCAAGTCATTTGCTCCCGCCACCGTCGCCAATCTCGGCCCTGGTTTCGACTTCCTTGGCTGCGCTGTCCATGGCATCGGCGACTACGTCACTCTCCGCCTAGACCCCAACGTCCACCCTGGCGAGGTTTCTATTTCTGACATCTCCGGCGCCGGAAAGAAGCTCAGAAGAAACCCCCGATGGAATTGTGCTGGCATAGCCGCCATCGCCGTCATGAAGATGCTCAACATTCGATCGGTGGGCCTCTCGCTCTCCCTTCACAAGGGGCTGCCCTTGGGTAGTGGTCTGGGGTCCAGCGCCGCTAGTGCAGCTGCTGCTGCCGTTGCGGTCAACGAGCTTTTTGGCCGCCAATTGACCCCGACTGACCTCGTGCTTGCTGGGTTACAATCGGAATCCAAGGTCTCCGGTTACCATGCGGACAATGTGGCACCTGCTATTATGGGGGGTTTCGTATTGATCCGGAGCTACCATCCTTTTGAAATAATTCGGTTGAACTTCCCACGTGAAAAAGACCTCTTCTTTGTGCTGGTGAATCCGGAATTCGAGGCCTCCACAAAGAAAATGAGGGCGGCTCTGCCGCAAGAGATAACCATGTCCCATCACATTTGGAACTGTAGTCAGACAGGTGCATTGGTGGCATCCGTGCTGCTGGGAGACGTGTCTGGTTTTGGTAAGGCACTGTCCTCCGATAAAATAGTGGAGCCAAGGAGGGCATCACTAATTCCAGGAATGGAGGGAGTGAAGAAAGCGGCAATAGAAGCAGGGGCTTTTGGCTGCACCATAAGCGGAGCTGGCCCCACAGCAGTAGCGGTGACCGACAATGAGGAGACAGGGAGAGAGATCGGGCAAAGAATGGTGGAGGCTTTTCTGAAACAAGGCAAGCTGAAGGCCTTGGCAATGGTGAAGAAGCTCGACCATGTTGGTGCCAGGCTTGTCAGTAGCCATCCCATATGATTTCTACGTTAATCGTATCATGCTGCTCGTTGGTAAACATTAATCACAGAAGTTCTTCCACCTCTCCGTGATCGTCCGAGGCTGGTCATTTTTTGTCCAGGAATAACTTCATACTTTGCCGCCTCCTACTGTTGCAAATGATTGTTCCGGCAAATTGGCACCAAATTGCCATATTAGCAGGAAAAAGGGCCATTGGGGTTATGCCTCAAGTGCTGTGTGCACGCCAGTTTGGTTTTCATGCAAGAAACTCATCTAAAAGTAGAGAGCATTATCTTGGCATTGACATTTATACTAGCGTTCATTTTGCTTTAAGCCATTCTTCCCTGCGACTCTTGCCACTCGAAGCGTCTGCTAAGTTTGAAGAATTTTATTGAAGTTCCATTTGCCTCAACTCTGATTTTGAATCTATGGGATAAACTGCTCCAAACCTTCTATAGGCTGGCTTCCAACCAAACCTTCTTTACTGTTTCCACACTATTATTCTTTCCTCCACATAAAGAGGTGATGAATGCCTTTGGCCATGAATTGATTGCCATCTTTTTTTTTTAAAAAAAAGTAGTCTTTAAGATGAATTGAAAAGAGTTTCACTACTGAAATCATGTTTGACTATGCAAAATACAGTTGAATTTTACAAGTGGAACTCGAAAAACTCAGTAAGAAACTGTTCTTCAAAAGTTTGAAGTTGAAAGAATTATTCAGTTTGATAAACAAACACTTAATTGAAATCATCTGCTGAAATAATGAGTCAATTTGATAAAAAAAACACTTAACTGAAATCATCTCCAGATATTCTAGTTTCGCTATGGATGAAGACAGGCCAACCGATCAAGGAGATAACAGTGATTAATGGACCTTTACGATTCATAAGCTTTTCATTTAATCGCCATAAGTTAAGATTAAAACAGATCAAGTGAACACCTTTGCAGCATTTCAGCAGAGCTTTTCACAAGCATGAACACTATCAACAGACCGAAATTCGAACCAACCTGGATGTCTGAGCATAGAAATGTGGAAACTGCAGTTGTACTCGACAGGATGCGTGTCGTAAAACTCATTTTAAAAAAATCTTGTACTGGTATATACACAACTTACAAAACTGAATAGCAAACACCACTTTATCAGACAATGGAACCTTAAAACAAAAGCAAATTCAAGGCACTAGCAAGGGAACATGTCGTCAAACAGTCAATATTAGTTGTTTGCAGCAGCAGCAGCCTGCTTTGCACCAACAGCAAAGAACTCCGAAATCACTTCAAGAGGCATCCCCTTGGTTTCAGGCACTTTCAAGAAAACAAATATCCATGATATAACACAGACAATAGCATATATGCCAAATACACCAGCAAGACCAATAGAAGATAGCATCACAGGTAGCGTGTAGGTAACAATAATATCCCCACTCCAGAACACTAGGGCACATATGGCAATGCATATACCTCGGACCCGAGTCGGAAATATCTCCGAACAGAGTATGTTGGGAATGGGCCCGAACCCCATAACAAATGAGCAGAAGTACAAAACAACACAAACTGTTGATATAGCAGCCTTTGCAATATTCTCCATAGTCACTAAACTTCCAATGACTAAAACAATGAGGGCTATTATTAAGATTGGAATTGTGCCTAGCAACAGATTCCTGCAATACAACAATATACAGAAAGGCAAGGGTGGTATTCAGATTTGCAGGACTAGAACATAAGGACAATAGGACATCCATTCACTTCTTATTCAGCCTTAAGCACAAGTAATCATTGAATGCTAAAATCAACTATATATACGAGGGAGAAAAACAGATGACAAGGTCTATAGTGAGAAGCATTGTGGAGGAGAAGTTTATGCATTTGCCAAAGCAAACATAAGATGTATTAGAGACCTCTTGTCTTAAAATGAGTGGGAAGGCTTCCCAGAGACAATGAAACATAAGATACATTTGCAAAAACAAAAAAATATGTATGAAGGGATTCTTATCCTTTCTTCCCTCGTGAGAGACAAAAATTTAGTGCATGGGAAGGTTCTCTTTCCTTATATGCTTAGACCCTAGTTTGAATGGGAAACCTCTCACTACATCCTGCTACCATTATACTTTCTAGTGGTAACAATGGCAAACGCACCCAGCCTTCCATCTATTAAGCAGAATTTTAGCCATTTCTCAATCACTTTCATCTTGATCTAGCAAACAGTCTAATGCAGTGGAGATCCAAATTCCAGGCATGTTTATTGATGCTAGGCTTAGACCTTTAAAGAGAGGGGGGTGAAAAGAAACACCACACAATTGAAGATGAGAAATCAAACCAATATACCTTGTGAGCCATTCAGACAACGCACTAAAGAGTTTAGAGGAGGATAAGTGAGTGAATAGGGAGGTTAGTTAAAGCAGCATTGTATGAAAAACATCATATTCACTTTCTCCACAGTAATTACTCAAAAGGAAGTTACCTCCTGCCAGAGATATCCATAAGCCTCATGGCAACAGCTATTGAAGGCAGCATTAAGAAATTTGTGATTGCACTTATCAGCAGAGATGCCGAAGCAGAAGTAATGCCAAAGTTTGACAAAAGAAATCCTACACCTGCTTGCTCAAGTATTTGTGGAGTGTAGAACATAACTCCATTAATTCCTGAGAACTGCATGAACATCAGTTCCACGTAAGAATGCTTCAAGAAAAGCAGACAGTATTTCGATAGATCATAGATCACCATATTTTGTCCTATTAACTAAGTTGACACTAGCATTCTTGTTCAAGGATGACGAATCAAGAAGTGAAAAAGAAAAATCAGGAAGATATTAGAGGTAGAACATCTTTAAATTGATGTCTTTTTGGTATTTATCTGGAGGTTAAATCACAGTATAAAAGATATGTTTTCTGAAGCCATAAAGGACAATGGTCTAGCAGTACGAGCAACACTAGCAAATACTTCATACACTGGCAACCAGCTTGAAGCATAGAGATACTCCCTCTTTTCAGCAAATGAATATACCATGTCTACCTGAAATTTCTACGTCAATTTTTACACAAAAATAGTGTCGTTTTGGTATTTCATTGGATGTTTAATTAAGTTGTAATCTTGAACAACCCTGTATAAAAGAAATATATAAATCCGAGGCATAAAGGACAATGGTCTAGCACTATGAGACTTGTCAATATTTCATATAAACAACCAGCATGAAGCATAGGGATACTCCCTCTTCAGCAAATGAATATAACAGAACTGCCGGAAATTTCTCCATCAATTCTTATTCAAATATCAAAAAGGAAAAGATAAATAGGCAAGTCTTATTCAATCAATTGAATGAGTAAATTTATGTAACCAACAAATCACTGCTATTATATTTCGTTCATGCTACTTTACAAAAACTGACACATTGAATATCATTTTGCATTGACTGAACTCTCACCAATATCCACCTCTGTGAACGCTGGTCATTCATTGCCCTATTAGTTATCAGGTTATTTTATTTTAGTTGGTACCCATGATCTATAATAAATGCTCAAGATTAAGCTTGGGATTATTAGACGGAGAATCTAACCTCTTTATGATTCTGTGGAGAAATTTTCCCAAATTCCTAAGCTATCAACAGAAATTTAGGTCGATAGTAGGAAAACAGATCCAAATAACAAGGTCAGGAAAGAATTTATCGACTACTCTTGAAGAAATAAATATGATTCCCAGTTGACTTTTAGCTGCATTAGATATCCGGAATCACTGTTAAGACAGCAATTGCGCAAAATGGACCCTCAAAAGCTTCTAAAACATAAAAAGAAAGCTACTGAATTCAAATCCATATTTAAGGAGGGACCATAACCAACCTGCGAAAGAGAAAGAATGTCGCGGAAATGTAAGGAAGAAAGACAGCAGTTACATTATTTTCTAGTAATTAGCGATTACCTGCTGAAGTATTTGAATCCCCACACCAACAATCAATGCATGCTTGACTCCTGGTTCAAACAAATGGCTCCAACTAGGCCCTTTTCCAGATGTTTCAGATGGATGAATCATAGCTGGTCCAACAGGATGTTGATCCATCAAATCTTTTGAATATAAAGCAGGTTGACTCACCAAAGCAGCAGCACGAACAAATTCACCAGCAGCAGGCATATCAGCCCCAGTAAGAGAAACTAAAGAACCCCTTCGAATTCCCTGAGCACCACTCTCATGCAAATAGATTCTTTTAAAACAACCCTCCTTTTCATCATGACCTTCTCTCTCTGTCCATTTCCACGCAAGCTGCCATCCACCCCCAATGCCAGCACTGCCAACTGGTTCACCATCCTTTCCCTGCATCATGCTAAAAATATTTCCATGGGATGGAGTCGGAACCATGTCCTTTTCCAAGCTTGTTGTCTGACGTGATATAAGTGGGCTCTGCAAATTGTCATCAGATTCTTCAGCTGCAGCCTCAGATGCATAATCATCGCCCTCAATGGCAAGGTTTTCTTCATCCCACTCTTCATTTTTTGTTTGATTTCCAGCAACACTAAACATGCTGCCCAGATGTGGAAAGAGCATGCTTCCCTTGCTTCCTGCATCTGGAAGCTTCTCATAAACACTTCCAAACAGAGTGACAACAGGGTCCATGAGGGGTATATGTGCAAATGTGCTTCCTTGGCGAGATGAAATACCAAATACACTTTGCCCAGTGACAGGCCGAGCAACCAAAGAGTGTCCCTGTTCAGGCCCATATAATCTAATTTGATCTTTTTGAGCACTAGGTTCCTGGTCATCTGCAAGTTCATTTGCTGGGCCAATAATGTACTCTTCCACGGATGTTTCACCACCGACTCCAAGACCCTCAACTAGCAAAGCCATTTCCCCTGTATATAGAAGTTACATCATTATTAATACATGGCAGATGGTAACCTCGCCATGTTCTTAGGAAACCGATGATCGTTGATAAACTAAAAGAAACAACCAGCACAAAAGCCAAATGCCGGAACCCCCGAAAAAGTTTACAGAACTTTAAGTGCAGAAGGCAAGATGTCATATGCATCTTACATGGAAAATTCCACGACTTTTTTCAGCTTTACAGAACCGAGCAAGTACAATCACAAAAATTTACTGTTCCGACTATATGCCTAGGTAAAAACTGAACTAAGTGAGGCAGTATAGCTCACACACTTGGCCCCTGTAAAGGACAAGTGAGCCTGTTAAAGGCATAACTAAGAAAATAAGGAGTCGTTTGGTAGGATGTATTAGAGTAAATAATTCATGGATTAACTATTGGTATTAAATAACACAATGTTTGGTAGAAATTTAAACCCATGTATTAATTAATCCACGGGTTAGCTAATACCACATACATAGTATTAACTAATACCTCCCATTTGGTGGTATTAGCTAATCCCTTGGACTTAATACCATGGGATTATATATAAAGACAAAAATGTCCCTCAAATTCTTTTACACTTTTTTTTTATTTTCTTAATTTTGTATTTTATATTTGTAGTTTTTTACTAGTAAATTTGTTTAAAAAAATTATTTTACAAAATTTATTTATTTGCAGGTTCATATTTTCATAATGTAAAAATAAATAACTTTATCATATCAAATTTTTAAATTTTATTTATTTGTGATTTCATATTTACATAATACACAAAAAATATTTTATCATGTCAATTTTTTTTATAATTAATTTAGTTAAGTGATTTTATTGATACAAAACAAAGTCCAATGATGTTAAATATAATCTCAAAGTTGAGTGGCCTTGTAAGATATAAACACTATGTTAAAACTACAACTTCCAAATTTTTATGTGTAAAAATAGATTGTCTATTTTACAATTGTTTACCATCTTTTCTATTTTAATAATAGACGATCTATCTTTATTAAATTAAAGATTGACATTTTATTAGTAATTAATTTATTAAGATTACAATTATTTATTCTCAAATAATTCAAATGAGAAAAATAGCAAACATAATGACAAAATTATTATTCTCCTAACTAGTTAGAAGTCACAAAGAAATAATCTACTTTAATCTAATTACATGAAATAGAAAATGTCATTATAGTTCAAGGGGGTAATTGGAAATAAACTTTTTATAGAATTTTAAACCAAGCACAAATTAAAAATGGAAAGCAATAAACCAAACACGGGAGAAAAAATAATCTCAGCATTATTAATCCCCGCATAACTAATCTCTGCATTACTAATCACTGCATTACTAATCCCTGCATTATTCATTTTTGTACCAAACGACCCCTAAAAGTACACCCTATCCAACAGCTTAAGTTTTAAGATGAGGTGGTCATGCAATTAACAATTATTACTACTAATAAAAGTAGTAAGTATGGAAAGACCTTGAGCACATGTTTGTCCAAGAAAATCAGAACTCCCCAATTTTGCATGCCTTATAATCTATACTGTACAATGCATCAAAATTCAACATTATCACTCTTGCTATTCAGTCTAAAATTCCACTACATTTAATTTGCCAAGAAAGAACTATTCAAGAAATAGGAGCACATTCAGGGAGCACCGATAAAAAGATGGAGTATCTCATACTCCTCTTGCGCCAACTGATGTAACACTTTAACTGGGATTTAACCACCTGTTTTGCTACATTAGTACTAAATAAAATATTTATTAGTTGCAAAGCTTAAAATTTGCATTGACTAGTTAAATGAATTTAAATTATTGAAATTTTAAGGAAGTTGTCTACATAATATTACTATTGGATGTTGTCAAACATTTTTGAATGTCCCAAAATTGAAGGAATGTCATAGAAAATTGGGACATAGATGGCCAGTGTAGAAGAACCCAAGCATAGGAAGTTATAACAACAGATGGACCATTACAATCACTCTCTGCAGATCCTACCCTTGCTGAAATTAACTCTCATTAAGAAAAGACCAAAAACTACAAACCCAAAACTGTAACTCAAAAGTCAGTTTATATTTTTTCAAAAAATCATTGCTTGTGAGACAGCAAAAGAAGCTTGAAAAAAACTTTTAAAAAAAAAAGTACCAAAGAAGTGACTGAGTCAGACAACTAAGAAAAGGCATTTTGAATCTCTTAAGATGCAAGAGGATGAGACTACTGCTAAGTATTTTGACAAGATTTATGATTGTTAATAGAATTAGGTCGCTTGAGGATTTCAAAGATGACAGTATAGTTGAAAAAATTATTGTGACAATTTTCAGAGAGATTCGAGTCTAAGATCTCCTCTCTAGAAGAGTTTAAGGATCTCTCTACCATCTCTGTTGTAGAATTTATAAGTGCTCTTCAAGCACAAAAGCATAGAAGAACCTGCAGACAAGACAATGTTACTAAGGGTGCTTTTTATGCACTTTTTTTTTTTAAAAAAAAAGAAGCTAACTATCCTCTTTGCAAATACTGCCAAACGAGAACACATTTGGAAAATCTTTGTTGGTGGAAACCTGATGCAATATGTGAAAATTGCAAACAAACATATCATGTTACTAAAGTATGCAGTTTGAAAACAAACATCAAGCACAAAGAGCAGAAGCAGAAATTGAGGAAGAGCAACTTTTTTAGCTTGCAGCAACTAATGCAAAGGAGTGATGAAATTTGCTTTTAGTTACTACAATAACTTCTAGCATAACAAGTTGCTTAGTTTTAGAACGAATTTGAATTTTATATTTTTATTAGATTTTGTTTAGTTTGTTGAGCTTTTGGGAATTTTTGATATGCAGATTTTCTGAAGATTATGTTTTTCAAGTGGCTACTTAAAAGCCTACCATATTTGATAAAATCATTGAGAGACATTTCAAATCAATATTTTCAGCCTTTTAACCTAGGATCTTTTGGAAACAACATTCCTACCTCCAGGAGGTAATGATAAGGTTTGCGAACATTCTACCTACAACATACCCCACTTGTGAGATTTCATTGGATATGTTATTGCTACTGTTGTACTTCCAACCTTTTTGCTGCACCACCTTTTAAAAGCCCAACAATTAAAGATATATATCATGCCAAAGTGCTCTTGAGAAAAGTTCAAAATTAGATGCTTCAAAGGTGTAAATCTTTCTCCAGATTTGGTGATCAAGAGAAGTTAAATTTGAAGATTGATAAATCACCCACTTCTCAAATGACTTTACTACCGATTACGTTTACAGAGCTATTTCTAAACATTTTTGTATATATGAACTAGCCGTCTTACTCGATCTTCAATGACTAAGTTTATAAGGGGAAATAAAAATCAATTTAGTGAACCTGTCAAGATGTGAACTGCCAGGGAGATAATTTGGCTCCAGGAAATACTCCAAATTGCTTATGGAAAGCCCTCTAATAGGGGAGCATTTGTTCTAGGTTGCACTATATTTTTCAAATTTTTGGAAAAAAATCAAATACAATTCCACGAACTCACCAGAGATATCTTCCTGTCCACGGAGCCTCTGCAAGACCCGCTTTGCATCTAGCATTCGGCCTTTACTCACAAGCCATCTGGGGGACTCGGGCAAGTAAAATATTGTCAATATAAAATACAGAATGGAAGGGATAGAAAGCACACCAAGCATCAGCCTCCAAGTGGGAGAACTCCTCAATGACATGGCAAAAACCATGCAATATGAAAAAAACATGCCAACACAGCCAGTGAACTGAGGTAGCGTGTTCAGTAAACCCCTTATCTCTGGTGGTGCTGTTTCAGATATATATATAGGGACAAGAGTAACTGCCAAACCAACTCCAAACCCATCCAACAGTCTTGCCAAAAATAGAACGTAGATATTTGGAGACCAAAGCATTACAAGGCCACTAACAAAATAAAGAACCGAAGAAGTTATGAGCAAGGGACGACGGCCAAGCCAGTCAGCTATTGCACCAGAACAAGTTGTAATAAAGAGAGCACCAATAAGTGACATGGCAACAATAAGTCCTTCCATGGTAGGTTGTGTTTCCAGATTAAACTCTTCTTTAATGTATCGAATGGACCCTGTATTTTGAAACAAAAATGAGTAGAGAATCATAACAATTGAAAGATATCATTAAGTAACATCTGAGGAGAGGAAAAACAGAATGGACAACCTTGTTGAAATTTGAAAAAAATTATCAGAGACACCGCAAAGCTACAAGATTTTCAAGATGATAATAGCATCACGATTACTAGCAGTCTTTAAGTAAAATTCAAAAAAAAAAAAAAAGAGAGAGAGATAGGGCATATGGCAAAAGATTACCAGCTATAGTGGCATTGTCCCATCCTTGCAAAAAGCTGCCAATTGCAGCAGCAACCGCTACAAGCACAGCTCCACTCATTTACCGGATAAATTACAACTGCTGGTTATACGACTTTTCAATTGAACGAGGAAAAAGAAAAAAGCAGCAGTTGTAAACTCGACTGTGTACAACTAAAAAAGAGAGGGCGTAAGATACCTGAAAACTGTTGGGGGGAGAAACGCTTAGAAAGCAGAGGAAGCTAGCGATCGCCGGTCAGAAAACGACATGATCAGTGGGTTTTGGGAATTAGGAAAGTAAAGCGAGTATAAAATTTTATACCGGCACCCGTTTGTAGCGTGACACCTGTAGATTCGCTGTACTGATGATTAGTAACGCTTTTTTGGTATAGTGCTATTTTGAGGAAAAAAAATTAAAGCAGGTATGAGTAAACAAGTGCTAGTAGTGAGACCATGATTATATCGACGCTCCGTTCTGCATCTCCAACTGTATATAAAAAATTCTTTCAAAAACAAAAAATACATTTTTAACAGGAGAATCAATAATCAGAAATATGCTCCGATGAAAATTGGATGAAAGGAGATTTTCTTGAAAATATTTTTTAAAAGATAAATTTTGGGCTGTTTTATTCCAAAAAGGAAAATTATATATGAAGACAAAGATGTGAAGAGAGAAAAGTTGGATTAAGATATCATCAAATTCCTCTCTTTTCACCTATATTTTAATTAATGCTGATAAGTAATTAGATATAATTTAATATGAATCTATCAAGAGTTGTAATTAAATTTTTATTAGTAGTAATTATAGGATACTATATTTAATGATTGTAATATACTCTCTTAAATTGATATATGAGTAATTTTTTCTTTTTCATTTCACATAGTTTATTTGCAACATTCATAAACTAAATAATAAAGTATATACTATTTTTTAAATAAAAATTTACTCAGCAATCAATATTAACGTTTAATTTGACAAATACAATATTGTTTTTATTTTTATTATAATATAATCATAACAATATTAAAACTAATATGATTTGATAGAAATATTTTTATGAGGAAAAAAAAGGACAGGCATAATCTACGTGTAAAATGAGAATAAAAATTACAAGTGCAAAGTCATTCCTCCTCTGCATTGTCGTTTTCCAACATTTATGGGCGACCTTGTTTTAAAAGTAAATTAGATAAGCTTTATCAGGGACCCAATATTTTTAATTTAAAAATATTATATTTTGATTTGTATAAATATTATATTTTGTGACACAATATTAAGTTTTAACTCGTCTTAAAAAATAATTTTTGTGTCAAAATATGATAGTATGATTCTTATATTTAATATTGGATCCATAATCATTCTCGGATGAGAGAAAGGAGAAAAAGTCTGTCTCGCCTGGCCTCCATCCCCTATTAAGAAAAATATTTAAAAGACATAATTTAAATTATATTTTTCACAATTGTCCTTTTTATGAAATCATAAATATATCTTCGTTAGTAACACAATTTATCTCATTGAAAAATATAAAACTTCACTTAAGGAAAGAGGGAATATAAAAAAACTCAAATATTTATTTTGAACTTTGAAGAATTCAATTATTTTGAACAAACAAAAAGTCCCAAAAACTCATTAATATGAAATTCAGGGAATAGTAAATTGTCAAAAGTTTCAATGAATCAACAAATATTTGCCTTGCCACAAAGTCCTAATTGTCAAGTCGCGAGCCTACACCCACAACATGACTGAGACTCGAAAATTGTGATTGGTCCCAAGTGAACTCTTGATCTGACTGATTACTTTGGTGAAGACTAAGTATACATAAGAAAGCATCATAAAGAAGTAATAACATCTAAAACAAAAGAATAAATGGAATGTACTAACTCATTGTAACGACCTGTTGCATTATTTTGTAGATCACCTTTTTAGTTAATGCTCTTGGTGGTATGTTTTTGTTGACACCCAATTTTTACCCTCCACGGTGTCAAATTCATCATCGAGCTCCTATTTTTATTTTAAACGATTTTAA
>JAPFFP010010139.1:0-17257 GCA_026153255.1 Solanum medicagineum
ATAAGAAAACAATACACGGGCAGCAAGCGGGTGTTTATAAACCCGAGCGTATTCCTTTAACCTTTCCGCCCTTAATCATATTTTCTACTACACATTAGCATGTACACATCATGCCATACTATTTTAAGTCCATAAAAGCCTTACAACAGCTCACAAAGTATAACACATCACAATTCAACACAATCTAAAAACGGACAGCATAACGTTATCTTCCTTCGCTACATTTCGATGTTGATAACTCCAAACCTATTCCAACTTTAACCAAACTGTTCCAGCAACATTTACACATATAAACAGGTCTCAAACATTCCTATAACATCTCTTAAAATGTCATGAAGGACGTGAGCTAATAGTTTTACACACAACAGCCCGTAAATTCCAATCAACGTGACGCTTAAGAATACTCGATAAGACGCGCTTGTTAAATGAAACCAAAACCAGGGCAGAAACCTTAGGGTGATGTTTATAACTCAACTCATGTTAACAACACCAATTTATCTTCATAATATGACTTAAAAACCATAGAGAAATCACCAAAACAAAAGGAAAAGGTGCAGCAACTTTCTGCACAGAATCTGTCCAACAAAGTTCAGCAGCGTAGCTAGCATCTATTTCATGTTTTTCATGATAAAACTATACTAAACACACAACTATAACTACTTAACTTTGTATTAAAGGTGTAGAGGCTCCTTAAGAACCCTAAAGAAGTCGTTTGGCTGCTTCACAAAGTTGAGAAAAGTTAAGCGAAAGTAGAGAGAACAATCTGATTTTTTTTTTGTGCAAGTGAACTATGACTTGTGGAGCAGCTTTGGAGCTCTTTATATAGGGCTATTATGCCGACTCTCTCTTGAATTATTGACCAAAATATACCACACATTATCAAGTAGCTTACCCACCAGCTTGGCCCTCAAAGTTGGGCCTTTTTGGATCACCAACTTGATGGACTTGGGCTACCAAATTTTCAGCTTTCACTCACTTAGTTTTGGACCCAATTTGTTAAGTGTTTTGTATTGTCTTTGGGCCCTTTTTAATACCTCTCTTGGGCTGAACCTATAGTCCATTTATGATGCTAAAACATGGGCTAAAGTTGCACCCTTAACACGGACTTTATTCATAATCGAACTTGAACAAATTCGACGTCGAGCCTCGTCTCTGTTTAACTAGCGATTTTAAGCAAAGCAAATAGGTGACTCACCTGCTAGCTTCTAAGTCCTACAAGAACCTCAATTCTTTTACATCATTTAAGGTCGTAATCTCCTTAATTCAATACAAAACATGCATACCCTTGACCCCTTTAAGCGTTAGACGCACATATAGCCCATTAACACTAGATTCAAGCACTTTTAAAATTTAGCGTCAATTTGTCCAAATCATATCATGTTTCATTTGAATTGTACTAGTATTGTAAGGTGTGGGGTGTTACAAGATATTTAGTACCTGAGACTCGAGTAACAACTGTCATGACTTACATCAATTTTGAAAGAGACTACATCGAGAATTCGGAATATAATGTAATTGATCATGTGGACAAATAAGACATTGATGCCATCGGAGTACAACAAGAAACTTCCAACGATGTTCATATTAGTGATATGGTAGCTTCTATCGAAGAAATCAAAGAAGTAAAACCTGATGAAGTAATGACTGAAAATACCGGTGGTGATAAAGACAGAGAAAGCATCGAAGAAGATGTAGTAGAAGTTGAAGCCTCTGGACAATCATTTGTCGTATCAAAATCATTCACTAGCTTAGAACAAATACTTGAAGCATATGAAGAAGTAAAGACAAAAATAATGAAGAAGCTGAAATTGAAGTTTCAATTGTAAATGGAGCGAAAGATGGTGTGATCTTTGAAAGCTCCAAAGCTATAAACAAGCTATTGAAGAGCTAGAAACAAAATCTGGTGGTGGATTCTATTATGGTGTCGAGGCTTCACAAAAAATTGATGATGAAGTTATTATCGACGCAGATGCTTCTCCAGATAGTACAAATATCGAAAAGTTAAGAGAAAGGGAAGTCTACGAACTCACCGAGGAGATAATTCACATGGTTCAAGAAGATCCCGCAAAAATATTATTAAGACAACATACTATACAAATAGAGATTTTATCTATACATATTCTTGTTTCTTTGCAGGGTCAACTGATTACAGAAAACATTCATCATTTGAAGAACTAAGAGGAGTCAGGAGAAAATTGTTGAGATCTTCACTAAGGAAAGATCCAAAGCTTCGTTAAAGTTCCTTTGTGACAAGCTTGGAGTAGCTTCTAAAAGAAACTTTAAGGGAGAGTGTGAAAAATAAAGATGATTTTTTGGAATGTCATAGATTAGTATCTAGAATGGTCTAGTGTAGTATTTAGGATAAATACCTTATAGAAATATCTAGATATTTAAAGTAGAAGACAAAGTTGCTATAATTTTCTTGAAGTATTTTGTAGAAGATATTTGTAGAAAATCATAAATGGTTTAGATCATATAGTATCTAGAACCATCCCTAGATAAGTATAAATAGAGGTGGCCTTAGTTATTTGTAAACAACCTAAAAACAAAGAGTCTTCTTCTATAATAAAGTTCCCCTTTTCAAAATCTTCCTTCTCCATTCTAGCTTCCCCTTCTTTAGTTGAATCTTCCGATCTTAGTTAACGATCTTGGGCTAGAAGAAGGTCTTCCGATTATACTTTTCTTCTACTATATTTCTCCATATAGTATCATAACCATAACCATATATCGGCCTATGGATTTATTTCAAGATCGCATTAGTGGTTGATTCAACTAGTTTGTGTAGATGAATTTTAGCGGCCATATTAATGGATTGAGGATGGAATTGTTGAACCAATCCAATTACAAGGTATGAAAGACATGTATGGAGTCATACCTTGTGGTGAGGATTTGTGGGATGTTGTTAATAAAAGTAACACAAGTCTGCCCATTGACGGACCGGAGAATAATGCCTACAAGAAGTGAAGGTAGATTAATACAAAAGTGGAGTTCATTTTCAAGAGGAGAATCTCCTCCGATTTATTTGATCATATTATAAGGTGTAAATCGGTCCATGAAATATGGAAAACCCTCAATCATTTGTTCAACAAGAAGAATGAAGCTCGGCTACAAATTTTGGAGAATGAATTGGCTAACACAACTCAAGGTAATCTCTCTATCGTCGAGTACCTTTTAAAGATTAAAAACTTATATTTTGAGATATATTTGTTGAATCCGAAGGAGGATATCTCTAAAAGAATGAATAAGAAAAATTATCATTCGTGGTTTGAAGCCTGAATATATTTCATTTGTGACGTCAATTCAAGGATGGGTTCAACAACCATCTTTGGAGAAATTTGAGAATTAATTGTCGTCACAAGAGTTATTAGCCAAACTGTTGGCTAGTGTATTTGTTAATGGAAGAGAAGGAAATGCTTTTGTAGCCAAGAAAAGGAATTTTAAAGAAAAAGTAAGAGATATGTTGCATAATGGGTTTGCAGGTGGTTCAAATTCACATGGAAAGAAGGAAGAACTTTCGAACTATTATAGTAGGAAACCTCTAAGGTGTGGAAAAATAGGATACATAAAAAGATATTGTCGAGCTAAGGAGAGCAATGTAGCTCAGATTGATAAAGCTACTAAAGAAGAAGAAGAATGAGAAAAGTGCTTAGTAGCTGAGGCTCGAGCAATAGCTGTCATGGCCTCCATCAATTTTGAAAAGGATTGGGTCGAGAATTCAGAATATAATGCAGTCGATCATGTGAAAAACAAAAATAGTGATATCATTGATATAAAGCAAGAAACTTCTGAAATTGTTCATATTGGTGACATGACAACTTCTACCAAAGAAATCAAAGAAGTAGATCTTGAACAAGCATCGTCTGAAACTATATATGCTGGTGGTGACTCTTACCGAGAAAGCATTGAGGGAGATGTATTAGAAGTTGAAGTCTATAATCAATCATCAGCCATATTAAAGCCAATCGTTGGCTTAGATCAAACATCAGAAGCAAATGAAGATGTAGAACAAATAGATAAAGAAGATGAAATTGAAGGCCAAGTTTTAGATGGAGAGAAAAATAGTATGATCTTTGAAAGTTCTGAAGCAAATATACAGGCTATTAAAGAGTCAGAAAGACAATCTGGTGGTGGATTCTATTATGGTGTTGAGACTTTACAACAAATTGATGATTAAGTCATTATCAACTTAGATGTTTCTACAGATAGTGTTAATTCGGAAAAAATTGGACTTTTTGATTTTTTTCAGAAAATTCAATCTAATACTTAATTAATTTAAGTATAAACTAAAATTCCGAAATTTGGAAGAGTCGCCAACTAATTTTAAGGATAATTAGGAAACCAATAATCATTTAAAAAGATCTAACAATTTTTTTTTAAAAAAAATACCTAAGGAAAGGTTCAGGTTCAATTTCCACTTTGAGAAGAACTTAATCACTCAAAATGGCCGCTAACGTGCGGTTGACCGATGATTAGAAAATTGACTAACTTTTAAAAGATTTGATTGACTTTGAAAAAGTTGACTAGTTTAAAAGTTGACTAATTTTGAAAGAATTGGCTAAATTTGAAAGAATGTGACCAAATGTGAAAGAATTGACTAAATTTGAAAAATTGACTATCTTTTCAAAATTGACTAACTTTAAAATAGACTAAACTTGAAAATTTGACTAAGTTCAAGGGAGTTGACTAAGATTGGCAAAGAAGTGACTAAGTTTGAAAATTAGCTAATTTGAAAAAGAAATTGACTAGCATTTGACCCATTTTATCAAAATAAATTGTAAAAAGTAATTTAACACTAAGAAAACAACAAAAAAAGAAAAGTAATTAACACAAAGGCAAACAAATTGGGGAAAATTAATTAGATTAATTAACAAACAAGTTATACAAATAAAGTTAGAATTAGTATCAAATAATAACAAATATTATAAATAATATAATAAAATAAGGAAAAATAGAGGGAATGAAAATTGGGCTTGGCAGGCCCAGATTCAAATCTGCCCAATTTATAAAATGAACTGGGTCTGCTCACCCCTGCTGCCCATCTGCTGCTGCTCCTGCTAATGGGCTTGTGGCCCACATTTCCTATGATATACACTTAATGTATATATTCTGTATGTCAGTGTATATTCACTGATTTAGGTTCCTTTAACCCTGTAGACTGTTCTCCAAAGCCAAGAGAGGGCGGGCTGATTCGAAGAGGAGGAAGTTTGGGCCTCCATGGCCCAAGGAAATGCAAAATGGGGTTCAAAAGAACCCAAAATTGTAATTCATGCAAAGAAGAAAGAAACAAGGATTAATACCTAAAAAAAAGATCAATTATATATATTATTAACAAATATGTAATGGTCTTGCAAATTAAACAATAGTGTGACAATAGCCAAAGTAAATAAAGAAACAGAGCTTCAAAATCAATCGAAACAATGAAGCAATTTAAACAAAATATGGTACTTTTTAGTAACTAAACTTAGGCCTAAACAAGAGGAACATGCTTAAATTTAAGTAAATCCAAAGCCTCCGATGACCATTTTTCAAAAAAATGAAAATTGGAAACAGTGAGAGTAAAAAGAGGTTGAAACTAAGAGTCTAGACTAGGACCGAACCCCGAGGAGTGTTATGACGACCCAAAGTAATATTCACGGTAACTTAACTTGAAGGCAACAAAATTATCAAACCAAAGGGAGCTGTAACATGTTGAACACTAAAGCGCAAATTGAGACCAAGGATGAGCTAAAAAAAATCACTGATTGTGTTCATTTGATAGAAAACTTAATAGCCTTGATATAGACTATGGCAAGTTTGAGACAAAAATAGAGTACATGTGAAAACAACACTCATATAACTATTAGATAAAACATCAAACCATGATAACATCAGACTATGATAACAGAATACGTGTGAAACAGAGACTCCAAAATAGAGAAAATGCAGACAAAATGACAATGATAACATCATATAGCTAACCTGATCAGTGCCCCTAAACAAACTAAAAGCCTCAGAAAAAGAGCTAAGAAAAGGAAACAAACGTACAGGGGTAAGAGGTTAAGTGAACCTGGAACTTAACATTCATCAACTCGTATAACTGTTTGCGACCTAAAACTCAAAATTTTAAGAAATACAAGACAGCAGAAAAAGAAATAGAACCCAAAAGGAAACCATGTAACTGGAAATCAGAGAAATTAGTAAAAGATACCAACTTTTATAAAGTTAAAACTTGATTGACGCACAAAATGCAAGATGCTATCAAGTATTGAAACCAAATGAGTTCAACTTCATTAAGTTGCTATATTTCTATTTAAAACAACCTCATGTAACCTCACTTGAACAAACCAAGAAGTGAATCCAACAGAACAACGAGACACTCTAGCTTGAACTTTAACAGCCACCAGGTAACAACAAGGGGAAAACAAACCCAACAAGAAGTCAAAATCAGAAGAATTAAAAGCCAGTACTCAAATACAATATGCAGACTACAACATGCCATTGAACTTACTAAGACCTAATTAGTAATCAAAAAGAAACTAATACTAAATCTCTTTTATGTTCATACTTGAAACGAAACGCACATGAATAAGCCAGGCGAACCAAAACACAAGAGTGGAACAAAACAAAACAAAGAGAAAACGACCAGACTAAAATTGAAAGTATCAAATTCAAATAGGATGATATACGTTTCAACTCTTAAGTCTAAGAATAGAATCAGAGACTAAACTGCTAAACCAAGACAGAAACAGAGATGAATTCTTTACAGCAAGTACTCACCATTTGAAGCTATTTCAACAAAAACTATGAATCACATCGAAGAGCTAATTTTTAAATCATGAAGTGGTAAAGCTGCATCATTTTGAAGCTTTGAAACCAACTACAACCTAGTACGATCAATAATAATAACCCACAGTATCGACTTATCACAACAGGGGTTCCCAGTCAACAAACAAAGTACAAATAGAAGATTTTAATATAACTTCAATATTCACATTCGAATACAGTGAGTGAGATTTGAACGAGGTGAAGAAGAATGAAACGAGAGCGTTACAACAACTCAAAGAGCTAGAATTATCAACAAATTAACAGGATTTGAACATTATAGCATGTTTTGAAAAACAAGATCATTTCGACATTAGCCTTGACTCTTGACAACTTAGCAGTGAACAAAATGATAACAACAACACCCTCAACCAGTACAAGTATTAGGCTCGACAAGACTGAGAACCAGAAGCAGAACAGAAAGCATTAACCAGCCAAACAAACACAAAATAAAGTCCAAAACAACATGGGAGTACCAAAACTCAAAACCATCAAAATCCAGCCATGTACGAAGATAAACCAACATAATCAAATAAACAAGTTGATTGAAAGAAATTACCTTCCTGAGAGCAGGAATTGGGAACGCGGACTGGAACGAAGACTCTTCCACTAACAAAAATCGGCTGTGTTCTTGAACTCCGAGAACCAGACCATTTGGCTTCAATGTTTGCCGATTAAAACTCAAAAAGGCGTATATAGAAGAAATTGTAATACAGTTCTTTTTTTTTTTAATTCCAAAACCGCTCCCAAAATAAAGAACAAGAAAGAGATTATATAGCCCCAAAATTAGGGCAAGAATGGGAGGGAAATCAGATGGGTCAATTGGGAACAGATTAGGGCCCTTTTCATTCGAATTTTGAATTCCCCCACCTTGGAAATCATTATGTCTCAACCCTTTATCTGTTAAATCGTGATCAAAGGGGCATCGACAACTTCGGGATGAGGATACCTAGCCCACTCTCACAAGGACTCTTTTACTGAGGTGAGGGGATAGTCGACGCGTATTGACATGTCTCGCCCAATTTCTTCCCCAAAAACAGCGCAGAAACATGACCAACACGCCCCAAAAGACCCTGGAAGCTTCTAGAGCCGTTGGAACAGTAAAGTAGCTGTTGGAACAGTGATCTGGCCGTTGCTACAGTGTTCTGGCCGTTGGGAGGGACTTAGGGTGTAAATATTAATTACACATTGGCCCTTAGGGAGTTGTATATATAGGGGGGTCATTTTCATTTGTTAAGCATCCAGAAAACATCAAGGAAAGCACATAAAAACATAGAGATCATTAAGCAAAGCATTGTATAGCTTTCAAATTCTCTAATAAAGAGTTCTTTGTTTGTTCCTCCAGATATTCAATTTCCTTCATAGTCTTTTGCTTAGTCTTTCAAAGTTCTGCTAAGCATTAGAGTCAAGCTGACTAGCGACTTGAGCGTTGAAAGTGTGCTAGGCTGCATGGTTCGTTGGAATTACGACCAAGTCCATGACAGTTGGTATCAGAGCGAAGGTTCGAAGAACATCAAGAGGAATGGAAGGTGGAAGTGGAATCACCCCAAGTTGGCAAGGAGAAATCCAGAAGCCAGAGGTCTCGATCCAGAGAGGCCATCGTGGAGTTTGAGACACGACTATCCAAAGTGGAATTGGCCATAGCTGACGGGTAGGAAAAGTTCGAGGAGGCCGACCAAAAGTTCGAGGAGGTCGAACATGGCCTAGATGGATTGGGGAAGAGATGCGATTCGTCATGAACCAAGTCCTGGCCCAATGTCTTGACAGTGCGAAGGCCATGGAGGAGACACATAAGGCAGAGATTTCTTCGATGCAGGAAGAGCTAGGGAGGCTTTTGCGCAAGCTGGAAAGCACAGAGGAGGAGCTTAGCCTGTGCAAAAGGGCTCTTGCCCAGCGGACTGCGAGCACGTCCGAAGTAAGGACTACACCTTTCAAGTTGGATGTTCCATGACCCAAACCTTATTTAGGGCGCTCCCCATGACTAACGAAGCCCTAAAGATAGATATGGCCAGTCTCTACCTTGAAGACACCGCAATGGTGTGGTGGAGGAGGAAACAGGGGGACATAGAAAAAGGCACTTGCTCCATTGGTAAGCGGGCAGAATTCCTGGCAGAACTCAAGAAGCAGTTCTACCCTAGCAATGTGGAAGAAGAGGCTCGTGGCAAGCTGAGGCGACTTCAACACAAAGGAAGCATATGGGAGTACGTAAAGGAGTTCACTAAGGTGCTACTTGAGAAACCCGACTATCCTGAAAAGGAATTTTTCTTTGTCTTCATGGATGGGTTACAACAGTGGGCTAGACTTGAGATCCAAAGGAGAGGAGCTCAAGACTTGACCACTGCTATCTCCATTGCCGAGTCCCTTATTGAGTTTAGGAAAGTGGAGAAACCAAAACCCAAGGACAAGGGCGGCAAGGGAAAGAGTGGGGGAAACCCACATCGAGGCAAGGAGGCAACAGAAAGGGAAAATGGATTCAAGGAGTACTAAGCCAAAGCAAGACCCCTAATTAGCTGCTTCTTCTATGAGGGGCCACACAAGGCGAGAGAATGCCCCAAGAAAAACAAACTGTCGGCCTTGATCGAGGAACGTGAACAAGAGGAGGTGAAGATACGGGCCCTACGACTCCTCAGTGCAATCGAGGAAAAGGTGGAGGTGCCCAAGAACGAGAAGAAGGGCAAGTTGTTCGCTGAGGCAAAGATCGGAGGACACATCGTGAAGGCATTAGTTGACACAGGAGCTGACAACAACTTCCTCACCCTTTAGGAGGCCAAGAAGATGGGCATCCGTTACGAGACAAGCCGTGGTTGGCTCAAGGGAGTTAACTCTGCTCCAATCGAGACCTTTGGAGTTTCCCAGAACGTAAGGGTAAGCTTAGGAAATTGGAATGGGCACATCAACTTTTCCATCGTGACCATGGACGATTATCCACTTGTCTTGGATATTGAGTTCATGGACCAAGTTAAGGCCATCCCAATTCCCTTTGCGAACTCGCTGTGTATCTTGGAGGAGGGTAACACTCATCTAGTTCCACTAGAGAGGGAAACCCGACTCCAAGAAAAGCAAATCTCAGCCATGCAACTCGCCAAAGGGGTGAAAAAGGAGGAGCCAACCTACCTCGTAGCCTTAAAGGAAGAAGCCGTCGTTCCTCCAGTCGAAGAACTGCCCAAAGGAGTTAAGAATGTCTTAGAGGAGTTCAGGGACGTGATGCCACCTGAGTTACCAAAGAGGTTACCACCAAAGAGAGAGGTGGACCACAAGATAGAGCTGGTACTAGGTGCCGCTCCACCTATGACAGTACCATACTGCATGGTGCCTCAGGAGCTTGAGGAATTACGGAGGCAAAGTAAGGAATTGATGTACATGGGGTACATTCGTCCATCAAAAGCGCCATATGGAGCCCCAGTTCTGTTCCAGAAAAAGCATGATAGATCACTCCGGTTGTGCATCGACTATCAAGCGCTCAACAAGATCACGGTGAAGAACAAGTACCCAATCCCACTATTGCCGATCTCTTTGATCAACTTGGCCAAGCACGATGGTTCACCAAGTTGGATCTGCGGTCCCGGTACTACCAGGTCAGAATCGCCGAGGGAGATGAACAGAAGACCACTTGCGTCACGAGGTATGGTTCGTATGAATTCCTCGTGATGCCCTTTGGACTCACAAACGTGCCAGCAACATTTTGCACCCTCATGAACTCGTGTCCTACAACCGTTCTTAGACAAGTTCGTGGTGGTGTACTTGGATGACATTGTCATCTACAGCAACACCTTGAAGGATCATGTAAATCATTTGAGGCAAGTCTTCCAAGTACTTTGGGAGAACGAGTTGTATGTCAAGAAGGAGAAGTGCGCATTTACTCAACGGGAGGTCTCCTTCTTGGGACACATTGTCGGAGAGAGCAAACTTAGGATGGACGAGTCCAAGGTCCGGGCCATTCAAGAATGGGAGGCCCCAAGGAAGGTGCCTGAACTTCGATCTTTCCTTGGGTTGGCCAACTATTATCGGAAGTTCATTAAAGGATACGCTATAGCCGCTCCCCTTACTGATCTGCTGAAGAAAAACTGGACATGGCACTGGTATGGGAAATGCCAGGCAACGTTCGAGGCGCTGAAAGCAGCTGTGATCAAGGGGTTGGTGTTGATCTTGCCCGACCATACCAAACCGTATGAGATGCAGACGAACGCCTCAGATTTCACCTTGGAAGGCGTCCTGATGCAAGAAGGGCACCTAGTGGATTACGAGAGTCGTAAGCTAAACGATGTGGAGAAGCGTTACATAGTCCAAGAGAAGGAGATGACCGTTGTGGTGCACTATCTGAGGACGTAGAGACATTATCTGCTGGGCACCAAGTTCATCATGAAGACAGATAATGTTGCCACAAGCTACTTCCTTAGGCAAAAGAAGTGACACCTAAACAAGTCAGGTGGCAGGCCTTCTTAGCGGAATTCGACTTTGTGATGGAGCACAAGCCAAGAAATGGGAACGTCATGGCAAACGCCCTAAGTAGTAAGGCCGAACTTACCTCCATCACCAGCCCAAGTTTCCCTATGGTCGACCGTATAAAGGAAGGGTTGGAGCAGGACCCGCAAGCCAAAAATCTGTTCGGTTTGGCAAGTCAGGGGAAGACGCGCCAGTTCTGGCTTGAGGACGGGTTGCTCCTCACCAAGGGAAACCGGGTATACGTGCCGAAATGGGGAGGCTTAAGGAAGGAAATCATGAAAGATTGCCATGACTCAAGGTGGGCAGGTCACCCTGAAGTGCGAAGGACTATGGCACTCATTGAGCGAACTTACTATTGGCCTCAGATGAGGGATGATGTCGAGCTCTACGTGAAGACTTGTCTTGTTTGCCAGCAAGACAAGGTGGAATAATGTCCCGTAGCTGGTCTATTGGAACCATTGCCTATTGCGGAGAAACCATAGGAAAGCATTTCCATGGACTTCATCACATTCCTACCAAAATCGGAGGGGTGCAGCAACATTATGGTCGTCGTGGACCGGTTCAACAAGTATGGTGTATTCATACTAGTCCCGACAAAGTTCAATGCTGAGGATGTTGCCCAATTGTTCTTCAACCATGTGGTGAAATATTAGGGCATTCCGAAGACCATAGTCAGCGACAGGGACACCCATTTCACGGGAAGGTTCTGGATGGAGCTCTTCAAAATATTGGGGTCTGAGATCAATTTCTCCACAAGTTTTCACCCGCAGACGGATGGCCAGACGGAAAGGGTGAATGCCTTGCTGGAGCTATACCTGCAGCACTATGTTAGTGCCAACCAGAAGGATTGGTCTAAGCTGCTTGACATCGCCAAGTTTTCGTACAACTTGCAGAAGAGCGAGTCGACTGGGGAAAGTCCGTTTGAGCTGGCAACGGGACAACAGCCAATGATGCCACAAACCATGGCCATTGGTTACAAAGGGCCTAATCCTTCAGCTTATAAGTTTGCCAAAGGATGGCATGAGAAGTCAAATTTGGAAAGGGCATACTTAGCAAAGGCCTTGCAAAAAATGAAGAAGTGGGCCGACTCTAAGAGAAGACACCTGGAGTTCGAGGAAGGAGACTTAGTCATGGTGAAGCTCCTTGCTCATCAAAGCTGACGGTTGGTCAAGGTGCACAAGGGGCTAGTGCGGCGCTTTGAGGGGCCGTTTCCTGTGGAGAAGCACATTGGCAAACTAGCCTACCGTTTGACCCTACTGTCACATTTGGAAATGCATCCTGTGTTTCATGTGAGTCTACTGAAGTCGTACCATCCGGATGAGGATGATCCAAGTCGGGGAGAGTCAAGACGGGCACCCAAAGCCATCACAACGGTGCCAGAACGAGTACTAGAAGAAATTCTCACCCGCCGCATCATTCCCAGACGGGGAACTCATCCCAGCTATGCCGAGTACTTTGTCAAATGGAAAGGGTCTCTCGACAGCGAGGCAAGCTGGGAACATGAGCTGACATTGTGGGACTACAAGGACCGGATCCTAGCCTATAAGGAGGACGCGCCGAGGATGTTGCCAGATTGAGTGGGGGAGAATGACACTTTTGGCCCAATTTCTGCCCCAAAAATAGCACAGAAACGTGACCGACGCGCCCCAGAAAACCCCGGAAGCTTCTAAAGTCGTTGGAACAGTAAAGTAGCCATTGGAACAATGATCTGGCCATTGCTACAGTGTTTTGGCCATTGGGAGGGACTTAGGGTGTAAATATTAATTACACATTGGCCCTTAGGAAGTTGTATATATAGGAGGGCCATTTTCATTTGTTAAGCATCCAGAAAACATCAAGAAAAGCACACAAAAACATAGAGATCATTAAGTAAAGCATTATATAGCTTTCAAATTCTCTAATAAAGAGTTCTTTCTTTGTTCCTCCAAGATATTCAAGTTCCTTCATAGTCTTTTGCTTAGTCTTTTCAAAGTTCTGCTAAGCATTAGAGTCAGGCTGACTAGCGACTTGAGCGTTGAAAGTTTGTTAGGCCGCACGGTTTGTTGGAATTACGACCAAGTCCGTGACAGTATGTATGGAGGAGGAGGTGAACGTTGGGGAGAAGTGGTTTCGACATTTTCTGGTTTGATTCGCTGGTTTTTTCGTCTGGTTTGAGGTTTGGCGTTGAAGGGAAAGGGAAAGGGGAGAGTGTGGGAGCACAAGGGAAAGAAAAGGGAGAGAAAAAAGAGAAATTGGGGGCGTGTGGCCCCCATGCACAATATATATGTATGTGTATATGTAAATGTTGGCTGATTCTGGGATTGGGGGCGGGTAAGGATGTTTAGGCTGGGTTAGTGAAAACAAATGGGCCAATTTTGGTCCATAAAGGACCAATTGGTCTGAAAAGAAAGGAAAACAAGAGTTTAAGGGTAGGGAAATTAGATTGAGAAAATGGCAATTTGAAATTGCAAACACAACCAATTAAATGCAATCAAATCGAATTCTACTGATTAATTTGATTACCAGACGAATTAATATAAATTAATTTAATAGCTTTTAATATTATTAATCTGAAATAATTAGGAATAATAACTCTTAAAAATAAAAAATAAAATTTATTTTAGAAAATATTTTTTGCATTTTTGAAAACCAATTATTTCGAATTGTCAAAATTAAAAACTCTATAATTAATTCGTATTGTGGAGAGTAAAAATTGGGAGTCAATAGATACTACAAATATTGGAAAGCTGAGAGATAAGGGGAGTCAAGAACGTGACAAGGAAACAATTCACATGGATCAGTTATCAATAAAGAATCTTCATCATTTGAAGAAACAGGAGGAGTTCGAAAGAAGCTATTGAGAATTTCACCAAGACATGACTCAAAGTTTCATTTGAGTCCATCCACGATAAGTGTAGGATAGTTTCCAAAAAATCACTTTAAGGGGGAGTGTGAAAAATAAAGATGATTTTTTGGAAGTATAAAAAATCCTAGATATTTTGTAGAATTTTAGAACCCTGTAGAATAATATATTTAATATTTATGTTTAGGAAAAATCTAGATATTATAGGGCATAAGACATTTTAGGAATATAATTTTTGTAGTAGATTATAAAATAATCTAGATTTCATCAGATATTTAGAAAATAGTATCTAGATATTTCTTGGTAGAATATATAGGATAATATCTATAACCATCCCTCCATAACTATAAATAGGGATGGTCATACTCATTTGTAAGCAACCAAAAACACAGAGTCTTCTTCTATATCAAAGTTCTCCTTTCCAAAATCTAGCTTCTACTTTTTTAGTTGAATTTTCCGATATTAATTAACGATCTTGGGCTAGCAGAAGGTCTGCTGATAATACTCTTCTTCTACTATATTTCTCTATAAATTTTAATCCAAAAATTCCTTCTGATACATCTTTAAGCGAAATAGAGAGAGGCATGGATAATGATTGAAGCATCAAAGTGAAGTTCAAGTTACCTATTATACACCATGCTTCTATGCCAATGATGTGTTGACTCCTCCTTCAAGTGTCATATCGATCTTCTCATGTAGCTCAGAAGCAGATAGATACCTCCCTTGAAATACTGCAGTTTAACGCTTGAAAAGAAATGTAATGGTCCATCATCCTTGATAGCAAACTCTTTTGCAACAGATCAGAGATTATTTTCGCCCAAGATTTCAGTAATTATTATGGCATTTGCATATAAAAGAAGAAGAAGAATTGTCCCTGTTTTGCGATGATAAATGAACAAAGATTAGTCTACTAAATTTAAAGCCCGGATGATGCACATAAAGATTAAACCTGTCAAATTGTTTAAAACCATACAATGCCAGATGTTTATGATCAACAAAGCCCAGTGATTTCCTTATGTCTACCTATTCCTTTAGAAAGGTAAATCTCATATCTAGTTGCATAATAGATCGGTAGAGCCGGTTTGGCTTAGCTTAAAAACTGGTCAAACATATTTTTAAGCTCTTTTTAGCTTATAAATGTGTTTGACAATTTTCAAAACAGTTTCAAAAAATTAAAATTTGCTTAAAATAAGTTAAAAGCTAAAAGTAACACCCCAACCTTTTATTTTTTTAGCTTAAAAGTTGTTATAATTTGACCTAAAAATTACCTATTTACCCTAAATGCTTTTTCATATTCTCAAAAATATTTTTAAGTAAAGTAATTCTAACTACTCTCTCCCTTCTCATTATTTCAATTCAAACCACAGTCCGACGCTCTTCTTCTTCTCGTCGTTGCTCCTCGTTTATTTAAACACTTCTATTTGTATCAAACCTTCTAATATTGGAATATGAATATATGTTTATTTATATATATTTTCCTTCTTTCGCTATTTTTTTAATAAATAATTTATGATAGTAAGAGAAATACGTGAATGATAAATAAATATTATTACTCATGAATGTAATTAAAAAATATCTTAAATTTTTATGTAAAATAAGAAGCGATATGCATGCCATTAGAATGAATAAACATTATTGGTTGGTTAAATGTTGGAAGTTTCTTGAGGGTGCAAGAGAAAATTGGAATAATTGGTTTATTTTGGCAATTGAATATCTCAATCTTGTTTCGATTTTAATCATGAAAAAAGAGGCATCTTAAAATTATCATGTGATCTATCCAAATTATATATTTTAAAAATTAAAAATAAATTGTGTATATAAAATATACTTAAATAATAAGTTTATATTGATATTGAACCAAAATATGAATTTATTTTACTTTATTTTATTTTTTTAGACAAAAATATTAATTAATAATTTTTTATAATGTTAACAACTCGGAGGGTATTTCAGACATTTTTAATTAAAAAAGTGCTTAACATTACTTATGTGCCAAACACATTAACAACTTTTTTTCAGGTACAACATATTTATCCAAACACACAACTTGTTATTTTTTAAATAAATTTCACCAATTTAAAAAGTACTTTTTAAAATTTTTTTTTCCAGCTAAACCAAACGGGATCTAAAAACACTTCTTTTCCTTAATAGTAGCGTTTATCACTGGACTGAAGATCTCTTTAAAACCAATGCCCTCAAGTTGTGAATAACCCTTCAAAGCTAACTTAGATTTATAGCTATCACTAGTTACATCATACATTAATTTAGTCTTACACACTCATCTAAACCAACAATATTCATGTCTAAAGTTTAGTCCAAGTCCACAATCTCTTCTGTCTTTGCTTTTGTAGCACATTGACAAGTTTGATATGTCCACCTCTTAGCTTCTTGTATACCTTGTGGATCAGACACTGAAAACATGTTAGGCTAATATGTTTCTTGATTATTGTTAGAGATGGTAATGGGGCGGATTGAGTTCAACCCGCAAAGTTTTTAAACTGCCCCGCATGATGACCTTTTTCAATTTTCAACCTACTCCGCCCCGCATAAATTTTAAAATTCTCTTGTTTTTTAATTGCATTTTAGTCTTTTTTGCTAATTAACGTCTCAACAACTAATTAATTATTTTTAGTTGATATTTTAACAATTATTTCTTAATAATTAATTAAAAAGTTTCTAATTAACATTTTAACTACTACTCCCGCTGTCTCATTTTATGTGACACCCTTTTCTTTTTGGTCCGTTCCAAAAAAAATATCACCTTACTCTAATTGGAAACAATTTAACTTTAAAATTCTTCTTTTTACCCTTAATGAAATGATTCTCAACCACACAAATATCCCAGAATGATTCTAGACCACAAGTTTCAAAAGTCTTACATTTTTTCTTAGACACCATGTCAAGTCAAAGGGTGTCACATAAAATGGGACGGAACCGGATATGTCTAGTTTAAATTTTAGAAAAAAATAAAATTAAAGTCAACATTTAATATAAAAAAATTATATCTTCAATTTTTACTAATTATAAAGATTTAATTTCTTCAAATTTCTATTTGTTTTTTTAGACCCGCCCCGCTTTGTATTAATTTTAAAAATAGCTATTTCAATTCCTCCTTGCCACACAACTTTAAACCTACTTCAACCCCCCCCCCCCCCCCACCTCCAACCCCCC
>JAPFFP010010149.1:0-17257 GCA_026153255.1 Solanum medicagineum
AGGTTCAGGAATGTGAAGGGGGGTTTGAAGGTCTTACAAATATTTGGGGATTGGTAGAAATATCAAAAACATCTCAAGAAATTAGCCCTTTAAATTTTATATGGAACTTCTCACGATTGGCTTCACAGGTCTTGAAGCTCTTCACGGTCCGTGAAGGCACCCATCCCAGCATAGAGAGGTTCTACGAAAAAGGGCATAACTTCTTTCTCCAAACTCAGAATGAGGTGAAACCTAGTGCATTGGAAAGCTAAAGCAAAGAGATTTAATTTGATAGGTAGTACATCACCTAGTTCATTTTGAACTAAGAAATATGACCAGTTATTGACCATTTTGTCGGTATTTGGGAAAAACTTAGCCAATGGAATTCCTTTGAACTTGGGTTGACATGGGAACCTCATGATGGCCTTAAACAACAAAAATAAGTTTGAATTGAGGGCTTGAAAGTGAACTTATCTTGATCTTGAAGATCCTATACTTAGAATTTTTCAATAAAGTCACCTTCACGGGAGGCTACACGGGTCGTGTAGTGTACGGCCGTGACACTGCCCGTACCGCTCTCCATAGAAAAGTGTCATGATCAAGTTACGAGATAGTGATTTCATACTTAGAAAAATTTCACTCTGAAAGCCTTAGGGGAACTTGGCAGTGTGACCATACTTGGTCCCAAAATTGTGGGATTTCAATCCAAGGCCACCACACAACCCATCACAGGTTCATGAAGTGTCACATGAACTGTGAGGGGTATGAATGTGGTGTGCCTCAGTTTACAACACCACCTTTAAGGGACAAACATCCTCCAAAGGCCAAGGGCCTCACATGGAGGCTCCATACGGGTCGTGTGACCTCACATGGACCACGAGGGCTCCCACAGAGCGTCAGCTTAGTCCAAAACTTTTCCGGAACAAAATTTTCATGACCCATTACGGTTGTACAAATTTTAGGTCCTTACATTATCTCCCCCTTAGGAACATTCATCCTCGAATGTGCTAGAACAAGGCTTAAAAGACTTGACTTAGAACATAAAACGTCCGAACATAAGGTACAATGCATAATTCATCCTTTGAAAATTATAAAGTCTTTAAAACTCATAAAAAAATGAATTCAAATCATTCAAAACATCATAAAAATTATTTTCGTACACATGTATGAATGTCATGACATGAAACTCAAGAGTGGAATAATTGGGACCATTAGGAATAGGAAGAGCCTAATACTATAGGCTTGAGTAGATTGGAAAGGATAGAGGTATTCATACTTGATTCCACTTCCCACGTAGCACTTTAAATATGTTGATCCTTGTTGCAAAGCCACTCTACTTGCCCATCCAAGATCTCAATCGAAATATCCTCATAAGGTAAGTTCTCCTTAACCTTCACACTTTCCAAAGGCAAAATAGTACTAGGATCACCAACCAATTTTCTTAACATAGATACATGGAAGATCGGGCGAATATAACTCAAATCCGGAAGCAAATCCAACCTATAAGCCACATTCCCAATACGCTCAAAAATCTCATAAGGACCAACATACCGGGGACTTATCTTATCCTACTTCCTAAAACGCATCACACACTTAGTAGGTGAGACCTTCACATACACCCCAATCACCTATATGAAACTCAAGGTCCCTCTTCCAATATCCAAATAAGTCCTTTGATGACTTCGAACCATCTCAACCTTTTCTAACCAATTTCACTCTTTCCATAGCCTCCAACACTAAATCGAGGCCAGTAGATGTCATCCCATCTAAGTCAAACTACCCCATCAAAGAGCTACACCTTCTATCCTTTAAATCCCTAAATGGTGCCATATTAATGCTAGTATGAAAAATATTGTTGTAAGCAAACTCAAGAAGTGTTAGATGATCACCCCAATTAACCTTAAATTCCAACACACAAGACCTCAACAGTTCCTTTAAAGTTTAAATTATCCTCTCGGCTTGCCCAATGGATTGAGGATGAAAACCGGTACTTACTTTAATTTCACCTTAGGTCCTATCCGCTTTTGAGATGATTTCCAGACCTGAGAAGTAAGTTGGGTATAACATACTAGCATAATAAAATAGGCATACAATCAGTCTAACCAACTCCAAAATACATAACTTGGCCTTGTATTCAACATTGAGAGTAGTCTCAACCGATAAGAAGTGAGTAAACTTAGTCATCCGATCAACAATAACCCAAATTGAATCAAATTGCCTTCAGGTCCAAGGGAAACCAACCGCAAAGTCCATGTTTTCCTCTTTCCACTTCCAAGTAGAAATTTCAATGTCCTGAGTCAAACCACTGGGTCTTTGGTGTTCTACCTTTACTTGTTGACATTTAGGGCATTCAGATACAAACTTGGCTATATCCTTCTTCATACCATACGACCAACACACTTTGCTCAAACCCTAACACCTCTTAGTAAATCTCGGGTGAATAGAATAATGAGATGGGTTTTATTCATGATTATTTCCTTAAGACCATCAACGTTGGAAACATATGATTGATCTTGGTACTGAATTACACCATCTCCACCTTGGGAGAATACCTCTATCTAATTGGCAACCAACCTATTCAACACAATCAATGATGGTTCTAAATCTTGCTTAGCCTTAATATCAACAACCAAAAAGTTTCAACCCTATTCTGAACATGAATACCTCCATCATTAGAGCCAGCCAACCTAATACCCAATCTAGCCAAACAGTAACCTTCTTTTGCCAATTCTTTCTTCCCTTCATTAACATGAGCCATAGTTCCCATAGATAGGCTACTAAGAGCATTAACTATAGTATTTGCCTTGCCGACATGATATCATACACTCATGTCATAGTCATTAGGGAGTTCCAACCATCTCCTTTGCCTGATGTTATGATCCCTTTCAAGTGAACACATATTGTGAACTCTTGTTTCTAGTGAAAACATCAACATGCTCCCTATACAAATAGTGCCTCCAAATCTTCAAGACAAACACCACAACCGCTAACTCGATAATCATGAGTTGGGTAATTACGCTCATGCACCTTTAATTACCTTGACACATAAGCTATCACCATACCATGTTGCATAACTACACAACCCAACCAAATTCGAGAAGCATCACAATACACCACCAACCATCTAAGCCACCTAGTTAGTCAAAGCAAGAGTTGGTGTAAGTTGATCAATCAAAGTTTAAAAACTCCATTGACACTCATCTGACCATACATACTTGGCCTTTTTAAGTCAACTTGGTCGATGGAGGTAAAATAGATGAGACCCCTTCAAAAAACCATCTACAATAACTAGCCAACTCATGAAAACATTGATTACCCAAAGGAGTAAGCTTGTCAAATAATGAATATCCTTTACCAACTAACTTTTGACCACATCTATAGGATTAGCTACAACATCTTCCTTGTTTTGATTGCATTACAAGCCCAAGGTAACTATCGCTATCCGGTAGGGAGGGATGGATATAGGAAACCTTAAGAAACGTTCCATGGCACGATAAAAATCATGGAAAAGAGAAACATTTCCTATAACACCTTGTAGCCTCTTACCCATAGATATGGCGCGCTTCACACCCATGAAAAAATCTCTACTTGACATGACACTTTTGACTCTGAGGACCATTTATAAAACTAGTGCTCTGATATCATCTCTGTCATGACTTGGACCAAGGGTCTAGGAGTGACATAGGGAATGGGAACTTGAGAGTCACAAAAAAAGCCTCAAAGTATCTATATTCACATCATCGGTTTGGAAGCGTATATAAATAGTAAACACATAATTTTATGGGATGGTAAAGTAGGACTCACGCTATAGGGATGTCATAGGGATATAGGATTTACATGGATTCACATAGCACATACCACATAAGAACTAACAGGTGGGTAAATATGACTCACTCTATAGGGGCTATATAGGACATAGGATCTTCGACATTTCTACATCAAATCATACTTACATATCGTATTTCTCATAATCAATCCATAATAGCCATATCAACTAGACAAACAAAATCATAACCTCCTAATACAACATATAACATATTGTCTTCGACAAGAGTTTACAAGATGTCAAACAATATCTTTAATCATAAGATAGGGCGGGGGCCAAGACATGTACCGAGCTCACACTCAAAGTAAATGATCTAAAAAAAACATCTTAGGTAGAGGAATAGTGGTTTGTCCTTGAATGATAGGAGTCACCATAAAAAATATCTCAAGATCCAATCTAGCCGTAATACGGTGGATAAAGGTAAATCTCCGGTCCCTATATGGTTAGATCATGTAGGCAAAAGTATGTGTTAGTACATTTGAATGTATAGTATATAGGTATACAATGCACATGAAATCATTAAACCTGCATTTATATGTTAGATGACAAGGGCATATATATAGAAAAACATCATATAACAAAGGAATAATATATCAATATGTCATGAGGAACATGATGCATTACTGCAAAAATACTTCATATATATTGAGGATGGGACCGTAACTGACATAAGACCAAGTGAGATATAACTTGAAACTCCATCGTCTACCCCATAATGCATAAGGAGGTAACCTACTTACGAAAGGTAGATCCGTAATCATTCTTTCCCCTCGAGGCATAATTATACATATATTAGGCATATAGTTCTTGGAAAGAAGTACGGACCCTTGGGGAGAGTCCACGCCAATATCCAATCCATCGGTGGTAGGTTATCATCCCACTAAAATATGTATATGTACATGCTTGTAAATGAGGTATAAACTTTCTAATCATTTACATGCATCCTTAGGCTTAAAGGCAAAATCATTTTCTTCGTATTCATGCATAATAGGCAAAAACGCCAAAACATTCTTCATGAATAATTTTCATGCATAGGAATAGCTCCTTTGGAGCACCCTCTTGAGAAATGAGTATGAACCCTTGGGGATAGCCCACCCTGCCTCAAAACTCAATCAATGCTCCCTTAAACATAGTGGTGTAAACACCAATTATTACTTGTGAGCCATAATCTTAGATATGTATTTGATAACATTCTTGTCATAGCTATAGTCTCATCAAAATCATTTACATAAGTATAATTGGGCTGAAACCACTTCATAAGTTTCATAAAATTCAATATTCATGAACGCATGTGTCATGAACGATATCAGAATAATATGGGTAATTGAGATTCAATCTAAAATCAATAATATAATATTAGATTGAAGTAAATCCAAAACTAAATCCACATTAAAAAGTCACTCATGCTTGGATTTAACTTTTAAGGGGACATGCACATTCATAATTTCATAATCTCAATGTAATCTAACATATTGTGACTTAAAACAACTTAAGATCATTAAGTAAACATAACCCACTCAATAATTGAATTTAATGAATCACAAAATTGGAAACCCATATTGATAGTAAACTAAATTCATAAAAATTGCTTGAAAAGAATTTGGGTCTTGTTTGTTGAGAGTAACCAAGGATCAATACCCACATACCTTAGTAATAAAGAAGATTCAAGGAGAAATTTTGTGAAGAAAGAGCCCTTCCTTGATTCCCAAGCTTGAAACCCACAAGAGTTCTTTGAAAGAGACTTTAGAGTGACTTGAGAAAATTTTAAGTGTTTGATTCTAGAGATTAATTAGGGAAATTAACAACATGTACGATGGAGCCAAAACTCGGGGAAGAATGGTGGGAGGAGACTCAAAGTATTTTCCTGTTGAGATGGGACTCTATCAAGGATTTGAGCCCTTTCCTGTTTGGTGATGGATGAGCAGCAAAATCTATCCAGGTGAAGGTTCCATGGTCTGTGCTATGTACAGATGACATAGTACTGATTGATGAGATTCAAACTAAAGTTAATCATAGGCTGAAGGGTTGGAGACACAGTTTGGAGTCCAAAGGATTCAAACTGATCAGGATAAAAACAGAATACTTGGAGTGCAAATTCAGTTTCGCGAGGAATGAAATGGACATTGATGTGAGGCTTACCACTCAACCTATCCCTAAAAGGGACAATTTTAATTATTTGGGGTCCATCATCCAGAGTAGTGCCGACATCGATGATGATGTCACACATCATATTGGGGAAGCATCGACTAAATGGAGGCTTACCTTAGGAGTGTTGTCTGATAAGAAGATACCACCTAAACTCAAAGGTAAGCTTTTCAGAATGGTGATTAGACTATCTCTGCTGTATTGGGTGGAGTGTTGGCCAATAAAAAACACACATGTTTGGAAGATGCATGTCGTAGAGATGATAATGTAGAGATGGATGTATGGAAACACCAAGAGTGATAAGATTAGGAATGGGACCACTAGGGAGAAGCTAAAGGTGGCCCCTGTGGCTGATAAGATGAGGGAAGCGAGACTGCGATGGATTGGACATGTGCAAAGAAAGAGTAATTCTACCCTCCCAAACCCCAATTGTGGGATTCCACTAGATATATTGTTGTTGTTGTTATGATTTCTAGAACTAATACTAGCCTTGAATGAGGGTTTAAAATTAGTGTAAGAGAGTTATAGGAATGTAAAGGGGGGTTTGAAGGTCTTAGAAAGCCTTGTGGATGGTTCAAAATATCAAAACCACCTCAATAAAATGCCCCTTTAAATTTTATATGGAACTTATCATGGCTGGCTTCACGAGTCGCGAAGCTCTTCACGATCAGTAAAGGAACCTGTCCCAGTCCAGACATGTTCTACGAAAAATGGTATAACATCTTGTTCCGAACTCTGAATAAGGTGAAACTAGATGCGTTGAAAAGCTAATCCAAAGATCTTTAATTTGATAGTTTGTGGGTCACTAGTTCACTTTGTACTAAGAGATATGATAATTTAAAGTTGAACCTTGTATCAGTACTTATGAAAAACTTAGCTAACAAAATTCCTTTGAACTTGGCTTTACATAGGAGATCCATGATGGCCTTAAACAACACAAGTAAGCTTGAATTGAGGGATTGAAAGCAAATTTAACTTGAGCTTGAAGATCCCATGCTTAGAAATTTTCAATTAAGTCACCTTCACTGGAGGCCACACGGGTCATCTAGTGTCACATGGGTCGTGACACTGTTGGTACCCCTCTCTTTAGAAAATTTCCACAATCGAGTTACGAGACGGTGATTTCATACTTAGAAAAATTTCACCCTAGAAGACTTATGGGTGGCCACACGCACCGTGGCACCCCACATGAGCCGTGGACTTGGCCGTGAGTCTATATATGGTCCTAAAAATGTGGGAGCCTAGGCCACCTGACGACCTACCACACGGTCCGTGAAGTGTCACATGGATCGTGAGGGTCCAAGTGCGATATGCCTTAGTTTAAACATAACTTTAAGGGCCAAACATCCTCCAAAGGCCAAGGGCCACTCCTTGGAGGCTCTATACGGGCTGTGTGACCTCCCACAGACCATGAGGGGTCCCATGGAGCGTCACTTTTGTCCAAACCTTTTCCAACATCAAATTTCCATGCTCTATTCAAGTCATACAAAGTCTGGGTCCTTACACCCACCGTTTAGTCGAACTCTGGCAGTGTATCTAGGGGCATAGGACTCAGGACCGAATAATACTAGGCAGATGGTGGCCTCAGATATATCTACCCACCGGCCCCTCACTCGCGTCTTTGTTAGTCTGCGCTAAGCGAGGGCTTTCTTCCCCTTGGGAAGAGAAATCTGGATGATGGTTGCATAAGAGGCACAAAACTCCCTCACCATGGCCGTGGAGTATCGTCCAAGTACATGTGTCAGCCACTCGAGCCCATAGTGAATCATTGTGTCTTAAAGACCGGGGACATGGCTAAGTCCGTCTGATAACTTGGGGCTCCTCAAAGATGAAGCGGGCTGGCTTGTCCCGCTCTTTCGGCCATATGCCCTATCTATAAATCTCCTTCATGCCCTCAACGCACCATAGGACAGTGAAGGATCCAATGTACCAGAGAACTCAGTCACCTGATTTTGTAAGTTCATCACACGGACCACAAAATGAATACTTCAACCAACAATTTTTAAGCATCGAGGCCAACATGCGCATCAACATGATATTCAGACTACAACCCTTACTTCCAACATGTTCGACAATACATACACCCCATCAAAAGTGATTAAGCATGAATTAACCTATGGTTCTGACCATCTCTAATTGAATTAAACAAGATCATGTTCCTATGTCATCAACCACCCATTTACAGCAATCATGTATTCTGGGAGCCTCAATAGGAACAAACAATTTATCTAAGCATACACACAAGGAGAAAGTGCCCAATTCCTCACTCGATCAATAACTCAATTACAGGCAACCTAATTTCAACTATACATTCAAATTCAAATAATGATTTTGTGTCTAAACACCATACCCAACATGATATTAAAATCAATCATTCAAACAAGGAAAATTAAGGGTTGTAATTAAACTGAAAACTTACCACAAATTGAGTGCTCACAAAATTGGCCGAAATTCTTGCCAGGAAAAGGGAGTGATGGTGGCTAGGGGTGATCGGATAAATAAAGGGTGGGTATGGTAGGGTCAATCTCGTAAAATTTAGGTCAGAATGGGGTCAAAATAATTTGACCCCTCTACTTATATATTGACCTGGTCAATAGAAAATTAATGGCCCTTACTCTACTAAACTTCGATTATGGGTCGTAAAGTATCTTACGGCTCGTAAATAATAGCTTCGTAGAATATCCAAACCCTAGTTTTTAGGTTAGGTTTTACAAAACAATCTACCAGTCGTAAAGTATTTTAGGACTCATAGAGTTGGTCATAGACACACTAAAACTTAAGAAAATTTTTAGAAAACTTACCTAGGGTCCACGAGCCTCATTCACTACTCGTAGTTTGATCTATAAATTGTAAAGTTGGCTCATGGACTAGAGTACATATTTTTCTACTTACTGGAGATCTCTACGAGATGTGGTACAGTTGTAAAATGCTTTAAAGCCCATAAGCCTAGTCGTAGAGACTCAACTTGATGCTCTTTCTCAGCTAAATTGGGCGACATAGTCCTGTACCTGCATACTCTTCGTAAAATGCACTGTTACCCTCTATACACCCAACGTAATGTGAAAACTTACAACATAAACAAACTAAAATAAACTATGTATGACTCTAAAACTGAAAATAAACCTATAGCTATGTTATTACATCAAAAACCTTGGGTTGCCTCCTAAGTAGCACCTAATTTCTTGTCATGGCATGAATTGGAAAAATTGGTTACTCAGACTTCACCAATTTCCTAAACTTCACTCTTCAAATCATCTGGATGCTTCATGGATTGCAGATGTTGAAGACAACTTCTTCATCATTTAATCTAAACCAGAGTTGACCGACTTTCATATCCACTAGGGCTCATTATGGCTAGGAGCGGTCTTCCCAAGATGATTGGGATGGCTAAGCCGACCTTGCAATCTAAGATTAAAGTCTGCAGAGAATATGAAATTTTCCACTTTGAGTAGCATATCATACAGTATCCCCACAAGCGTCTTCAAGGTGCGATCTGCCATCAATAATCGCATGCTAGCTAGAGTAGGGGCTCCCAACCCTAGCATCTTGTAGACTACAATGGGGCTTCAGATTGATACTGGCACCTAAATTACATAGTTCCCTTGCGAACTCTACATCTCTAATGATGTAGTATTGGTGAAAGCACCATTTCTTCTCTTCTCTGAACCAAGGGTATCATAGCAATGGCATTGCAATGTTAAAGCTCTTGGGAGAGTTCCTGACTCACAATGCGCTTCTTTGCGCTACTTAGCATAAGTTGGCGTCTTCTCTAAGGCCTCAATAAGAGGGATATTGATGGAGAGTTACTTTAACATGGAGAGAAAGTGCTTGAATTTGCCTTCCTCCTTCCTCTTTTTGATTCTTTGACAGAAGAGAGGAGGAGGCCTAAGAAAGTTCTTCAATTCTGTGGAGCATTAACAACTTCACTCACCCTATCCATGCGATGTTTATCTCTTTTATCAACATCCTTAGCTACAACCATCTCCTCACAAACATCTTTCTCATTAATCAACATAATAGAGTCAGTGGTGCTCTTGTCACCCTGTTTAGTGACCACTATAAAATGCTCATCATTTTTAGAATTTTAAACTATGTTTCTAGGTAGTGTACCCCTTTGATGTTGATTAACCTATGTCAACACTTGATCAAACTATTGTTCCAGCTGTTTGATATCCATAGAGTGAGACTCTATTTTTTGATTAATACTTGAAATTTCTGATTTCATTTCCCTTAGAGTCTCATCCTACGTCTCAGCCTTCTTCAATAGGTGATCAAACATCCCCTCTATTCTGGAATTACTTGCATCTATGTTATGGTTGTGCGGTGGCATATAAGGACCATTTCTAAAGCCCACTCTACAACCTAAATCTACATCTCTCTCTCGACCCCTGTTTCTATCATAGTAACCACCACGGTTGTCTCTGTAAGCTCCATCTCTACCAAAGTTCCAACCTTGGTTTCCTTGACCTTGGTGACAATTGTCCAGATTGACCCTTAGGTGCTAGTCCTGAAACCACCCATCGGATCTATAACAAAATATGTGTCCTCGTCATAGTATGGTTCCTAATACAAGGGTGCATGTGGAGGTTGATGAACCACTGATTTCATTATCTCTTGGCTCTACTTCATCATTACCTCCATGCCTGTGCAAATCTGACCAGGCTGATGCATTATCTCCTTATTGATTCTATTTTGCTCTGGACCCAGACTAATAACACATGAACTCTTTGTTGATGCTCTATCTTGCTGTTCCCATGCACGATTGGTCTTGACCACTCTTTCCATATGATCTGCAATCCTTGCAAATGGTTGATCTAGAAACATGCCCCCATGATAGTGTCAACACAGGCCTGACTGTTCTTATCAAGGGCACAATAGAAGATCTTCACCAAAGCGTCATCAACTATCTTGTGGTTAAGGACTATCCTCAGATATTTAGTAAACCCCTCCCAAGTAGTACTTATCGAATAACCGGGAAGTTGCTTGAAGTTGTTCATATAGTCCTTCAACTTGAGCTTCTTCGATCTAGGAAGTACCTCTCCAAAAAAGGCTTTGATAAATCCTCCCAACTAGTGATTGAACTCTGCGGGAGCTCAGATAGCCATAATGCAGCATTGCTTATAAGAGGCAATGGGAAGACAAAAAGCAGCATAGCATCCATAGACTGATTTTGCATCCCCATCACACTCTTATAGACAAATGCCACATTGTGTAGGTGGCTATGAGGATCCTCTGATGGTAAGCCCGCAAATGGCCCATGATTCTACAGCATCTGAAGTAACCCACTAGAGACTATGAACTTTGTGTCTGCCAGTAGTGGTGACAACATAATAGCTCCAAACACATCCACAGCCATCGTGTTCAACCTGTATTGATTCCACTCATCGGCCTTGGCATTGAAATCCTGAGGCTGTGGAATGTCCTCCAAGGGAGGTGGGTTTTCATTCCCATCATTATCATTATTGTTCCTGTTCAAAGTTGCATTAGCCACATTGTTGGCGTATCTTGGGCCATTCTCGTCAAAGTTTTGTAGATCTCTTGAACAAATGGAGTTAACGGATTGCCTTGACTCCGAGTGTCCACTACGCGTACACCCTGAAAAGAAACAAAAACAACAAACTAAAGTAAAATAAAGGAAACTAATAATTAACAATTAAATTACTAATGAATTCATTAAGTCTAGCCGTATTCCCCGGCAGTGGCACCAAAATCTTAATGTCGCCAAGTTACAACTCTTCTTTAGAGGACAAAGCGGTCTCTGGCAAGATATAGAACCTAATAAAGATTAGGGTTGAATCCGTAGGGAATACGTAGACTCAAGAAAATCAACCAATATGTAATACAAGTAATTAACCAACTCAATTCCCCAAATGGGGGGGGGGGGTTGAAATACTCAATAAGATAATAAAAACTAACTTACACGAGAGAATAGTCAATAATGGAGAGCAACTAGGGTTGTGTTCCCCATGATTCCCCAATGCAGTATCATCGGATAACCTAATTCTTGTCTGGTGTATAGCATGCAGGATGATAATTTAAGTTCACCAAGCCCTTTGCTCAAAGGTCAAGGGTAAATTTCACTATGTGACTTGGGCCATCTCCGTAGTGTGCATTACTAACCATCACCTATTATTCCCAGTACAACCTCCCCTTGGCCAGTTCAGTTTATTAGACGAGAACACATCAATCGAATCATGTTAATTACCTAGGTCCAATCAGTAACACTAGGTGGGTTATAATGTTGGCCACTACTAGAAAACATGCAAAACGAAGAGAGTTAATTAATACATGCATATACACCTTCCAAGAATGGTGAATTATCCTGTATCACTTTGTTAGTTCTTCATGGTTCCCACTAGCTATTCATGCTATATGTAGATTAAGAGATTATGAATTGAGAATACATAATTAAACACTTTACATAATTGAATTAAGAACAAGCAAATCAAAGTACAATGAAAATCACAAGCTTGAAGATCAAACTAAACCACAAGTATTCTCAAAGACTCTCTCATAATGTTCCCTCTAAAAATATTGAGTTCTCTGAGTACTAAGTCAAAACAAATCAAAACTGATAAGAACTTATGAAAAATAACCTAAAAGACCTATTTATAATAATTAAAATCAATTCCTAAATAAATTAGGAAAACTGGTTGACACGCCATACGAAAGGTACTTTAAGGTCTGATGGCTTCTATAGCTGCTAAAATTTTGGAATTCACTCTATATCACCACTGTATGACTCATAAATTAGATTATGACAATAAAAGGGATTTCATCCGATGAATTTCCTACAAGTCCAAGTCTCTGATCCTCAGGGCGTGAATACTCTTCTACGACTCGTAAACCCCTCTACGACTTGGCTGCATGTTCGTACAAATCAACTTCAGCAAATAGTCCCTCACTGAAAATCTCCACAGAACCTTCCTATGACTCGTAGAATATGGACTACAACTCATAGATGGTTTCGTACAATAGCGAAAACCAGCAACTTCTGCAATTTTCCCCAAAATCATGGCCAACCTATAATCCTGCAAATATAAACACAAAAACACATAAAACCAACAAGTATCACATTGAGAACACATAAAATCCCAAGTCTTAAGCATCAAAAGTATTGTATTTTGGCAGCACATAAAACTCACCTAATTTTTACTGACTAGATCAAAATAGTAATTAATAGGAAAATAGATAAATTAACAGGATTCTATGTTATTTGTCTCGTCTAAAAACTAAACTGGATCAAGATGAGGTTGTATTGGAACAAAAAATAAGGGTTAGTAATGTCACACTGTGGAGATGGATCAAATCACGCAGTGAAATTTACCTCTCGCCTAGATCAAAAGGGTTGGCAAACTTAGCTTACTGTTCTGCATGCTACATACTAGAAACGATTACATTGTCTAGTGATACTGAGTTAGGAATTTATGGGGAACACATACCATAGTTACCTCTCTCACTGATTCCATAACACTTGCTTCTAGTTTAGGTTTATTTTCTTGCAATTACAAACTCTCCATTTTTGGGAGATAAGTAGGTTAATTCATTGGACTTGCTTGTAATTATTCCAGGTCTAAACCATATTCCCTGTGGGTTCGACCCTAACCTTGTTTAGGTTATATATTTTGACAACGACTGTTTATACCTTAAAAAAGGAGGTGTAGTTTGGGCACATCAAAATTTTGGCATCGTTGCCAGAGAATACGAAATTTATACTGGTTTAATTTGAGTAATTCAGGAATTAACCCTTATTTTTCTCATTTTACATTTCTTATTGGTTTCCTTTTGTTTCAGCATGCAGGTGTAGTATATGCACAACACTCATAATGAAGGAAAACCCTTGAATCTATTTGACCATGAGATTTAGAAGACACTGAGAAAAATGGCCTAGAACAATGTGAACACTGCTACAAATGACAACAACAATAATAACAATAATAATAAATAACAACAATAACAACACTAATAATAAATAACAACAATAACAACACTAATAATAAATAACAACAATAACAACATTAATAATAGAAATAACAATAATAATAATATCAATAATAATAGTAATAACAATAAGAATAACAACAATAGTAATAACAAATAATACTACTACTACTAATAACAATAATAGTAATAGTAATAATAACAATTATAGTAATAATAATAACAACAATAATAATAGTAGTAGTGACAATGATAGTAATAGTAACAATTGAGGATGCTAATCCACCACAAGATCTTCAAGCCACGGCAAACATATGGAATCAATACAGACTTGATCCTATGGCGATGGATGTAACTGGAGCTATTGTGTTACATTTATTACCAGATGACATAAAATTCGTAATTTCGAGTGGGTTACTTTAAATACTGCAAAAATAGAGGGTTGTTTGCGAGCTTACCATCACAGGATCTGCATAGCCATCTACACAACAGTGTCTTTATCTACAAAAGTATGATGGAAAATACAAATTTGTCCATGGATGTCATTGGGCTACATGTCTTGCCATAGTATTTAACAGGTGAAGCAACACTATGGTTATTCGAGCTCCCACAGAGTTCAATAACTAGTTAAGCAGAAGTGCAGAAGGCCTTTTTGGAGATATTCTTTCGTAGGTCAAAGAAGCTAAAATTGAAGGATCAAATTAACAACTTCGACAAATTTCCTGGTGATTCAATCAGCACTATGTCGTAGAGATTTACAAAGTGCCTAAGAAGTGTCCCAGACCACAAGATCATTAATGACACTTTGGTGGAAATCTTCTATTGAGCCTTAGATGAAAATAGCCAAGTTGTTACTGACACTATCATGGGAGGCTCATTTTTAGATTGTCCATTCTCAGAGCTAAGCTGTTAGATAGAGTGGTCAAGGCAAACCATGCATTAGGGATGAGAGACAAGTCAATGACTAAGAGCTCTTTCTCAGTTAGCACTAATTATAAAGAACCAACATTAAATGAGATGATGCAAGAGCTTGCTCAGATTAGTACTAATGGTTGTTGAGGAGATGATGCAAGAGATGGCTCAAATTAGTACTAATGTGGTATTGTTAATGATGCAAAATCATCAGCCTCCATAAGCATCTATGTATGAAGAGCCTTACTATGAGGAGAACACTTTCTTTGACACATGATCAAATGGAGGTTTTTTTGGATCAATGCCCAAGGGATCAATCAGGACTATTGGCGCCAAAGTCAAGAAAACCAATGTCGAAACTTTAACAAGGATAATGCTTTTAGAGACAACAATCGCGGAGGCTACTATGATAGGAATATGGGACAAGATAGAGATGTTGATTGGGGACAGATAGATTATTACTAGAATGGTTAATATGTGCCACCATACAATCGACACTCTGGTGCTAGTAGCTCTCAAATTGAGGAGATGTTCGACCGATTGTTGAAGAAGGTTGACACTCGTGATAAGAGCTTAAAGGGGATAAATTTTGACATCTTCAGGATTAATTAGAAAATTGAGTCTTATATTATTGCTATTAAGTACCTGGAGCAATAGTTTGATCAGATTCCAACTTGGTTAAACCAGCGCCAACAAGGTATATTGCCCAGCAACATAATACAAAATCCAAAGAATGAGGGGTAGTGTATAGCTATGACAACACGTGGCAGCAAACAAACAATCGACCCATTCGTACTAGTTGATGATGATGAGGTTCGTATGGAGATAGTTGAGAGCAAGGATACAAAGCCTGGAGATACTAGTTCCAAGGATGAGGTTAGTGATGCAATAGTGACACTACAAAAGGTGAAACTCATACCTACACCTCCCTCTCTTTTCCTCAGAGACTCAAAAAGAACGAGGAGGAAAGTAAATTCCAACACTTCATCTCTATGCCAAAACAACACTCCATCAACATCCCTCTCATTGAGGTATTGGAGAAGATGACTAAGTATGAAAAATTCATGAAGGACTTGGTGACTAAAAAGAGGACTGTGAGCCAAGAGCTTCAGCATTGTAGTGCAATAGCACCAAGGTCCTTAGTGCAGAAGAGAGAAGACATTCACCATACGCTGCACCATTGGAGATGTCGAATTTGCAAAGGCATTATATGATTTAGGGGCCAACGTCAATTTAAGGCCTCTTGTAGTATTCAAAAAGGGAGGCTTGTCAGCCCCTACTCAGACAAACATGTGGTTGTTGATGTCTGATAAGATAGTGAAATAACCTATGGGGATATTGTATGATATTCTCATCAAAGTGGAAAAATTCATTTTCTCCACAAACTTTGTGATCCTGGATTTTGAAGTTGACTTTGAAGTTTCAATCATCTTAGGAAGGCTCTTCCTAGCCATAGAGCAAGCACTAGTGGATATGGAAAGGGGCTAACTCATGTTTTTATTAAATTATTGAAGAAGTCATCTTAATATCTATTAGTCCATGAAGAGGCCCGCGATGATTTGAAGATAGACGTTTGGGCACTTGGTGAAGACTTAGTAACCAAGTTTTCCAAGTAATGCCGTGAAAGTAAATCAAGAGCTACTTGGGAAGCAACCCAAGATATTTGATTTAATTGTAGTATTTTTGTTTGAATTTGAGCTCTCTAAACTTGTAGGTAGTTTAATTTTATCGTTTTGGTTGTAATTCTAGACTTTAGGACTGGTGGCAAATAAGGTAACAACTATTCTTTGAAGGATATGCAGGAACAAGGCTAAGTTAGCAAACTAGTGCTGAAAAGAGAGAAAAGTGGTTCTACGACCAGTTCTATTGTCACGACCCAACCCTAAGGCCTAGATGTGACACAACGAATGGGGAACCTGAGGGAACCCCAAACAATCCTCTTAACTTATCATTACACATCATTGGTCATGGAAGTATATAAAAGACATAAAGAGTAAGAATAGGGGCAATGGGGCTAAGGGGAAAGCATGCATAACATCATAATCAAAGGACAAGGAGTCAAAGCTCATATGATATATGCATAGCATGTACAACAAGTACCTCTATACATAGATAGGAGTAGGGGACAAGACAAAGTAACCGGGCTCACCCTCACACTCAAAATAGAAAGTAAAGAAGAGTGTCTCAATAAATAATAAGAGAAACATAGACTAAAGTCCCTATAGTGGAGGACTCACCAACTAGCTTGAGTAGTACCGAACTTGCCACACAGAGGAGGAGGATTATCAACTTGGGCTTCGGTTCCTATATAGTGATATCATGTAGGCAAGAGTATGCATTAGTACGTTTGAATGTACTAAGTATGTAGGACGTAATACAACAAGAGATAGGCATCATAATCAAAATGCATAACAATAGGCAATAGGCATAATATAACAATATGGCATGTATAAT
>JAPFFP010010160.1:0-17255 GCA_026153255.1 Solanum medicagineum
TAGGTGAACATAAATTTATATGACATGCATGAATGATACTTGAAGTAAACATGCTTTATATGGAACATATTACATTAGTAGGAATAGACCCTCATCATAGACCAAGTAATGTAGTACTTAGAATCTAAGGTAGACCACCCCTTAGTCGTTTTTGAGGTATCAACCCCTCAATTGGTTGATGGCTTACCCACCCCATCCGAGATGATTAAGATATCATCCCTTCAGATGGTTGATGGCTTACCACCTTTATCCGAGGTGATTGAGGTATCAACTCCTCAATTGGTTGATGGCTTATCACCCCCATCCGATATGATTGAGGTATCAACCCCTCAATTGGTTGATGGGTTACCAACCCCATCTGAGATGATTGACGCATCACCCCTCAATTGGCTATGGTCAACTCACAACACAATAGACACTTCTAATGGACTCAACCCACAACAAAATAGGCACTTCTCATGGAATCAACACACAAATAACATCTTTTCATCATCATAAAATCACCCAACTCATATGCCAAGTAGTAGGCTTTCAACAATGCAAGATACATTAACCGGACATTTTATCAAACACTTGGTGGGTGTGCAATGCTTGTGTAAAACCATGCCATTCAAGAGTAAAATCATGCAAGAAAACATAATGTAAAGCCACTTACTAATACTTGGTAACACCCTCATGTAACATATATCAAAACCGTTCATTAAATCTCAAGATAGATCAAAGATTCATAGCTCAAAACATGCTTAAACAGTCACACTTTCACAAAACCCTAACATAGTTCATATTCAATTTCATAGTAAGACTCATAAGTAAATCAACTTAGAAACATGCATTTTATGTAAAAAGGAAGCTTGGGCACCAAGGGTGAAAGGACCCAATGGTTGAAACCCTCATACCTTAACTTTGGAGAATTCTTGATGAAGATTCGAAATGAAGACTTGAAGTTTGAGTGAAATCCTTAAGATCTAGATGTGTTTTGGGACTTAAAATTTGGGGTGAAATATTTGTCTAAGTGTTTGAGAGAGTATTGGGGAATGTCTTATATGATATGAAGGTAGAATATGGCTAAGTATAGGTATTTTCACGCCTAGGAAGACTTAGGCCGAAGACCCAAATGCCTTGGACCAAACAACAAAACTGGTAACATTTTAACACTAGTCCGCGCCCCAACAACATCACGCCAAGGGCACGGATCAATACTGGATAAAGAAAATTTTGGATTTTGAAATTGTGATTTGTTTGCTCTAAAATCGGGCTTAAGATCTATCACCCACTCAATTTTGCCACCTGATCAAGAATATATAGTCAGATTTTTTATATAATGCATGAATTTTTAGATATATGGAAATTACAATTCTGGGGTCATTTTATTTTCCTTTGCTTTTTATTTATTGGGTTTAGTGTTATTTGGATGATAATGTTGTATTTGTGCTATTTTAAGGTTACATAGACCTCATGATTAAACGGATAGCAAAAAGGTCCGTGAATACATGACTTGTGGATGAGGAGTCCGGTAATGAATAGTCGGGTGGATCGAATGAGATCCACATAGTCTACATTGACCCCGAGTTACAAGTTCCTCATACTAGGGTAGCTGCTGAACAATCTGCCTAGAACCAGGCTCAAGACGTTAGTCCCTCCTAAGCTGATATGGAGGGTTATGGTAATGGCTCCGAGGGGAGTTTGATGCAAATGACTCCTTCTAGTTTGAAGTTTGATTCAAAGGAGGTACCAAAGAAAGAAGAGTAGCCCAGACCTCTGTGGTTCCATCTATTTGTCCTACAAATTGACATTATCATAGATAAGGTGTAGAGGGTATAAAGAAGATTATTGACGAGGGGTTAGAGCTAAAAGGGCAGGGTAAACCAGTCCAATCTTTCTACGAGTAGCATCAGTTGGTGGATATAGGCTTGAGACTTGTCCCAGCACTAGAGGTCGAGATCAGACGACATGGGCTTAGATGGTTGAAGGACAAGTTGCGCTCATAGTATAGGAGTTTTACGTAGCTTATCCAACGACCATCTTACAGGACCTTCCCAAGGGGAAGAAGGCTCTCGATCAGCCTAGATTAAGAGAGGTTTTGGTTAGAGGCAGGTGAGTCGGCATCTCATCGGAGATGATCCACCGTATGCAGTTTTAGCTACATATTAAGCACCCGAGTCTACAGCTGAGTTCGATTGGCATATTCGATAAGTTAGACAGGCTGTCATTTCTAAGAGTATGGACCAGCAGATGGAGCTCTTGAGATGGGTCACTGGTCAGATAGTTGAGCGTGGTCCAGAGCCTACCTGGGTCACGACACTTTCCGAGCTAATCGTGAAGTCTTCTCTTCCCCTTTCCCACCAAGTTTTGGTGGGCTATTATCAGGTCTCGCATTCGACCCAATTTGACAGATAATGTTATAACCTTGGAGCGAGCTATTTTGTTAGCTACCATTTTGGCTGGTTATGATATAGATTGGTCCTGACTCATAGCAGCGCAAATATATGAGTCGGCATTCAAGAGGAAAATATGTATGCCATTTCCCGTGTTGACTTATAGACTCTGCATCGAAGCAAAGATGGAGGTATCACTTCTTGTAGATCCTATGGTTGTGGACCTCCGTACCATTACTCCCAGCCTACTCAAGGATGATGATAACCCTGTGGCACTCTACTGGGCATAGCATCTCATTCTTGAGACATTCATGCCTGAGCCACAGGCCGAGGATTCGACGGTTGCAACCAACACTACTCCAGCTACTACCACTATTGATGAAAGACCATAGTGCTTGTGGTAGTCGATACTAAGATGGGTCCCATTACAGCCGCACATGCAATAGAGTCATCTACATCATAGATTTCTCCCTCAAACATTCTGTATGCTATTGCTTTACAGGCTATGGTTCAGAGACTATCACGGGATGAGGCTTAGTTAGGCTAGCTCATGTAGAAGATTATGCCATAGGCCCAACAGATAATTCAGGCATTGGAGGATAGATGCAAGGCATTCACTATTTTAGTTTTTAATCAACATTGCTACGGTGGATGCCCAAGTTGATGCCTTCCAGAAGCGTGTGTAGAAGAGACTTTTTGAGGCCTGGCTAGCCAACTTGTCGGCCTTTCGTCAGGAGTTGACGAAGTTCAAGGCTGACCTGATTACATCAATAGCTGCTCTGATCACAGTTCCTAAGTCTACACTTGCAAATGAGTCGTGGGTTGATATGTTTATGGAGGATCCACTACGTGCTCTCGGGGAGAGACCTATGGAGGAGGCTGATTCAGAGGAGGGGAACAAATGCTAGATGACCTTAGAGTATGATGAGGAGTTGCTTCAGGAGATCAGTGGGTTAAGGCATCGAGAGAAGAAGAGAAGTTGAGGAGAGCCCAGGCTTGAGCGATTGCGGGGCATTGGCTCATCCAGCATGGCTACAGCATAGACTACCCCGCAGGAGGAAGATGTTCATGGACAGTCGGAGATTGATACTTAGGCACCATTTGATGTTTGATTTTTGACCACCCCTTGTTCTTTTTTTTCCCTTGTACATTTGAGGATAGGGTACAATGTTTTTGGTGGGGTGTGGGTAGTTGTGGACTCTAGTGAAGTCTGAGTAGCTTTTAGTCCATAGCTATCCCAATTTTTGATCTCGAGATTTTCTTTCCTATGTTCGTTTGCCTCATGGATATTTTATTTTCTGTTGAACCAACATATTTTAGATGTTGTAGATAATTTTTGTAGTATATGGTAATTAAAATTTTGGCATGCATATTATTTTTATTGTTTATGAAAAATTTTAGAAAAATTGGTACCCTTAAGCATATTTGTTGATTAGTAGTGATTTTGCAATCATGCATGTTTGAATGATTTGGCAATGTTTGTTTTGCTTAAGTGAGGAAAGTTGATGCTTGAAGCATGATATGTGAGTGTTTAATAGCCATGTATGCAATGCAATATGCGTCTGAGCTAATTTTTTTGTGTTCATGCATTGTGTACTAATTTAGAATTTGCCTTGATACTTTGAGTTGGACTGGAGGTTGCATGGATTAGGAAGGGATCTTAGGTCCTTGTTCTTTAATTTAGTCCACTTTTGCTTAGATGACCCACCAAATAATAGAGTTTATCCATTGTTCCAAATGTTTGAGGTTTACATGTACCCTTTTCTTTCTTAATACCTAGTTAGCTAACGTTATCTAGTGAAATACCTTGATATTGGCCCAGATCTACCCTTGAACATTATAAACCTTGATTAAGGCAAAAAGCCTAAGTTGAGGGTGGCTACCAAAAGTGGTCCTGGTTTGGGGATTGGATATTATGTACTTCACCTTAGGCAAAAAGCCTAAGTTAAGGGTGGCCTAATTTGTGGTGCAATAGAAAAAATAAGGTGGTGAGTTGGGAATAAAAGAAATATTAGAAAGTCATGTACCGGGTAAAATAAAAGGATACCTTAGTATGAGTTGAAAAAGAAAAATTAGTTTGAAGATGGGGCACAAGCTGAAAAATGAAAAGAAAATGCTCGGAAAGCTTAATATTGAAGAATAAGGGAGGACTTGTTGATTATGGGTGAGTTCTTAAGGTGAAAGTGTTGAAAAGCGTAGTTCAAGGTTGGCCCTTAGTCATTAGTTGCCCAAGATGCCACATCAAAACCCCATGAACGTACATTGCAAGCCTATAAAGTTCTAAAGTGATCCTAATCCATTAGTCAACAGTTCGGATTGTGTGTATAAGGGTAGGCCTATGGTAATGGTTATCATGCATGAATCTCATTTGTGAGAGTGAGTATGCTTGCACAGTCCCATTAGTAACTTTTGAAAGCATTTTGAGTGTAAAAGGGACTTCTTTTCTGTGAGGGCATTTGCATTTCATGGTTAGCATTTGACTTGTTCAGTGAATGTGGATTATTGATACTCAACTTGTCATAGTTGGATTGTCCAATGAATCAATGTACTGTGGATTGTTGATTAGCTACAACATCATGTTTTGAAAAGGTTATTATGGGTACCTAATTTGAAACTGAGTATGCTATATGCCATTGAGTAAATTTTCATGTATTGCTTTATTATCTATATAGATTGAGTCATCGCGTGAGGACAAGCAACAATTCAAAGTTGAGGGTGTTGATGTGCTTCCAAAATACAGCACATTTAGTGCCTAAAACATTGGTTTTATGTGTTCTCAATGCGACTTTTTATGATTTTTATGTACTTTTGTGTTTAGTTTGCACAAAATACAGGTTGGCTTGATTTTAGGAAAAGTTGCAGATTTTGTTAATTTTTGAAGATCTACAAGACTTACTACAAGTCATAGCCCAAGCTACGAGTTGTAAGGGATGATTGTAGCAATTAATAGTTTTCAAAACAAAAATCTGAGAATTTTAAGTTCAGCCATACGAGCTCAAGGAACGGGTCATATCATCACTACAACACATAGAAGGGGGCCTCGTAGTAATTAATAGTGTTGATTAAAATTGGACCAAGAAATGCAACAGGGGACTACGAGAAGGCACTATCAGTCATAGACCAGACTACAACTCGTAGAGATGGATCATAGCAGTGAATTCCAAAATACCAAGTACTGACCACGAAAGACCGATTACGGCTCATAAGGCACCTCACGAGCCGTAGTTATGAGTCATAGCAGCTGACGACTAGATTTTCTAATTATTTTAAGGACCTTTTTGTAAATAGTATAAATAGTATATGTTAGGAATTTAGGAGCAGCTTTTCAGAATTCTTGATACAACACTTAGACTTTATATAGGGTTTTAGAGTATAAAATTAGGGTTTTACTATGAGGCTCAACTTCAGGGATTTAGATTCACTTATGGATAAATTTCATCATTCAAGCTTGTGATTCAAATTTCAAAGATGGTTTCATTGTTCTTCAATTTTCTTGGGTAAGAAATCTTCCATGTCTTCTAATTTCATTATTGATTTGTGTGCTCAAGCCAAGAGTCGCTAAACCCACAACTAGGGGTTATGTGAACCATAAGTAGCTAGCTTAATAACCTGGATTATTTGCACTTCTTGAGTTGGGTATTTACATGTATTATCCATTTTCCTTTATTTTGCTTGTTGTTTAATGGTGGCCAATATTAAACCCCACCTAGTGTCATGATCCCAATCAAGGTCTTGATGAATAAGAAAAGGAAATGGGTGACAGAATTCGATTGATGTGTTCTCATCTAATCAAAAAAACCCAACTGAGGATAGGTTGACAGGGATAATAGGTAACAGTTAGTTGGCACACTATGGTAGCTGTCCAAACGCCATAGTGAAATTCGACCTTCACCTTTGCCCAAGAGTTGGAAGAACTTAAGTTACCATTCTACATGTAATGTCAAAATTTAGGTTATGCTATCCTTGGTGTTTGAGTTAGTGAATCATGGGGAACAGAATTTCCCAAGTTTCTCTCACATATTATTGTCTCTATGTTTTCTTGGTATAGTTTTATTTTACAACATACTATTGCAAGCCATCATCCCCCCCCCCAACTTTTATTGAGAATAGAGTTGTTTGACGCTTCAAATGATTGTTGGTAAATCAATGCAGAAAATCCCCGTGTTCCCTTGGGATTCGACCCTAACCTATGGTTAAGTTTTATATTTGACAACGATCACTTTATCCTCAAAGTAAGATGTGTTGTTTGAGCGTGATCAGCAAGTAGGGCCATAGGGAGCAACTACATACAAGTCAAACTTTCATCCACCCTCAATCTTCCACAAACCACTCACATGATTTTGAAGCCTCAAGAGGTGACTAAGGAGTACTCGCATTCATTCATATGGTTGTTGTTCACTGCCAAAAAGCACCACCATTTTCCCTCATGCTAAAGAAGATCCTATACACACACAAGTATAACATTATTGTCAAAGGAACTCTTCAACGCTTTCTCTCTGAGAGATAACATGTAAGCAGTAACCCATAGGCTTTCCCTCATTCTCAATTAGAGTTCATTTGGTGTCATTCTGGACTAGGATCCCAAAGGACTTTGTGCGGGTTGTAATGTAGGGTTAAGGTTGGGTAGTATAGCATATAGTTATTTGTGGCTCATCCCTTCTTGAACTCAGCACATTCTTTTCAGCTCATGGATTCCTTGATGTCCTCGGTCCGTTTTCTCTCCTGTTGACATCTCTTTTGATTTTGATTATCCATCCTAGATGCCTCTCTTTTTTCACTTTCTTTCAACAAGATTTCAGATGTTCCTATTTTCAAGTACTTCTTTTTCAGCTCCACATTTTCGTCTTTTTCAAACATTTGTCTTTCTTTACTTCTAGGACTCCTTAACTTTCTTTCTTTTCCTTTTCCTTCCTCAACTATTGCATGGGAGACAACTACCTCTTTCTACTAACACGCCCAAATTGGCCTTTGGCCATCATTTTGTTGTTTTTAAGCACAAAGAGGGATTGGTAAGGAACAATAAAATTTATCTTTCACAAATTCAAGTCAAGGCTATATGGTTGCCAAAGAAAGAGTTAAAACTCAAAAAGGTTTCACTGAGGAATCAATTCATTGTCATTGGAGGTCAATATGGGTAAAGTGGACTACAAAGAACATAAGAAGGCATAATGTCCTTTCCTAACCCGGAATCAACCAATCACTCTTCAAAACAAGCGGGGCAAGTTCTAGATGTTGCAAAACATCCCTTCCAACGAAGTACCTAATCTCACAATGAAAAAGTGGATTCTCATTCAAAAAATGGCAACATACTCACAACTTTCAATCATTGCTTATCAAAGCTCGATCACTCACATAGTCAACTCAAGATGCATCAAATCTATTCATGGATTGATTTACGAAGAAAAGGACAATTTGTGAGTTAGTACATGCTCCTTATCCATGGCACCATCCGAATAAAAGAAATGGATTATCGATGCTCGAATTTCTAAGGACGAGAGACACAATATTTGCACTTGATTGACTTTTCACATATGCACAGGGTTTGCCAATAAAGGACATCATTTGCAATCATTCGTCCATTCATTTTAGAAAAGAAGAAAATTAAAAATAAAAAAAATACTAATCTATTACAACCCAAATTAAATTATTTACAAACCAAAAGTTAAAATTGTCTGAAACATTGATCAACAAGAATTAAAAGTAAACATTGTCTCATCAAATCATGAAAAAAATTAGTCAATCATCATCGTCATCAGATATATGGAACTCCTAATGTTCAACCCCTCCCAAATAAAAATCATTGTCCTTAATGTGCAAGGAGCAATAGAAATCAAGCATAAAAGGAATGAATGAGTGTTAGAATCCCCTTAGTCCAAGTCAATCCTGTTGTGGTGGTGCTGGTGGTGGTAGAGCTGAAGAAGTGATTTTGGGGGGCATCAATGCCCTCTTCCCTTAGTGCACTCTCAAGATCAATCAATGGCCTCTCAGGCTCAGGCTCGGGCTAAATCTCACGTACACCTGATGTGCCTATCATGGACGTGTCTAGAGTAGATGCCCTTTTTCACTTTGTCTATGATTTGGTCTTCCATCCATGTTAACTCCTCATGCTTATCTTGGTTCAGCTTCACTCCTAATGCATATTCATCAGTTCTCCTCTTTGTTCAGCTCCACTCCCAATGCATATTCATCAATTTCTGGGGTGCTTGTTGCCTTGGTTTCTTCACTGCCTACACCTGCAACATCCACATCCGTCCTATCATCTGGAGCTATATTTATGTCAACCTCGATGGAATCCTCTATCCATCCCAAAAAGTACTCAAGTCTATGGACCGTAGGGATGCCCCCTACTTTTTCAAATCATCAATGTTGGCTTTTATGGATAACGAGCCTCCATTTCCACTAGTTTTCTTCTTCATAGCGGTCGTTCTCCTCTTCAAGCTATCCAACTACTTTCTATAGTTCTTAATCATCATCTCAAGCCAGTCTATCCTTAACTTGTCTGCCTCCATCAACTCCAGTTGCTTAGCCTGGACTTCAATGATTTGGCTATGGCTACCTCAATTAGCGTACGCACGAATAACTCAACTCGAATGGTGTGGAGATCAACCACTTTGGCTAGTTTTCCAATGCCATAAGTGGCAAGCTTACTGAGCTAGGATTGGTCATCAATGACCTATGGCTCTACCTAGGCTTCAACTGTGGGGATTAGAGAAGAAGAGGAATGTAGAGTAGGTGAGGAAGAAGTAATACCTACCTCAAGGGCCAACTCTGTAGCACCAGACTTGAGGGCCTCAAAATCAATAACTGTTGTGTCCTCTCGGCTGGCTTCTTCCTTACCCTATCCTTCTTAGCCCTTTAAAACTCAACCTTTATTCATTGGATATTAGTGGATGTTATTGTTAGGTAATATGTTGTTGGTGGGTACTCTATCTTTTTTGCATAAGGTAATGATGAGGCTGGGGAGTGATAATGAGGTCTGCTCTTGTTTTTCCCTTGTCAAGATTCTGGGGCGGCGATTGCACCAAGATTCAACTTCTGGCGGCCATTGATACATCCAACAATTGTCCCTTTGGAATGTTAGAGTACTGGCTCATTCTGCGATGATATTAATTTACTGCTGACAACAAACTAATACCTCGCCGGAACATTCATCTCTTTCTTTTCAATAGTTTCTCCTTCCTCTATCTATGAGGGTGCTGGAATCCCTATCATAGGAGCCAGACATGTGTTGATGTCATCAAATGTCTTCACTATCATCATTTCATCCATGTCATTTTTATATTTATATGTGTATCCTAGGATATCATTGATTTATGTTTCACCAAATGAGACTTGCACACCTCAGACTTCTATCGCATGAAGAGGCTTTAGCGCAACCTTCACCCTGCTTTTGACTTTGGTAATGGCCTTACCATAGGCCTCATAGAATTCACAAACTAGGTTGGGAACAACGGGTCTCAAGGTTTGGTGAAAATCTAAAAGATATGAAATTTAATAATTTGCCAAACCTCGAGATACCTATCAACCACCCCATCAGTAAAAAGCTGCTTCTCTTCTAGAATTGCTTCTTCCCTTCTACTTTGAGTTTGTTCAAGTGACTCAGGGTGATTGTTTACTGGATCATCTGAGATGTTTGGAGGAGGGGATCATTAATGACTTTTTATCTAGCCTCACTCTGATGTCTTTGGGACTTTTCTTCGAAGTAGGTTCTGCATAGGAGTTTTGGACCCTTTTTCCTCTTCCTCTAAAATAGTCCATGTTACATGTAAGGATCCTTCCTTATCACTGTCTAAATCCTAGTGTTTGATCACTTTCTTTTTTCCCTTACCTCATTCCTCCTTGTTAGGTCTTTGAGAACTTTTCTCTGCCTAATCAGGGGATATAGTGGCTGCCCGAGGTCCATCCCTAGTGATAGATTTTTTTTTCTTACTTATTTCTACAAATCAAACTCAAGATACTGTAAGCATCGATCAAGAATAGTTAGATTAAAAATTAATCTCAAGAGAATCATTTTGGCTAAACAGGTCTATTTGATCGCAAATCATGTTCAGCGATCCGTCGAATAGATTCGACAGTCAAGTAGATCGTCACCATATTTCACAATTTTCAAAAACTCAGTCACTCCTAATTTTTGGCAATGGAGATGCACGCTAGGTGATCCATTGAATTGATTTATTGATGGAAAATTCCATCGCCGAACGTTGCAGAGGTTCAACATGAAAAATTAGTCAGAAAAGGTAGTGCGTATGACATTTAGGCATATCGCCAAGATCACTTTGATGGTCAAAATGACCTTTGCCGAAGTTGGATGTCATGACAAACACCCATGCTTTCAAAATTCATTCAACTTTGCACAAAATCATGGATAAAAATCACACACTAACCAACTATAAATCATCAACAGATGGTCATTCATCAATTGCTACATTAACATAATCATCATGGCTATAAACATGTTCAATCGATGCCTTACCCTTAAGAATGACATCAGCCAATTCATCATAGGGAAAATTAACTTTACTCAAAAGAGTTTAGGGGTTACACAAACTTCTCCCATAGCCCACAAGAATAACTAACACAATAAACATGCATACTCATTCAAGGCATTCTTGTGATCATGGTACTATCTCAACTTAAGGTTATCCATCATGAAATCAAAGTCAAAATTGAGACAATAGACCATTACATTCTACTTTTTGGTAACATATTTATCCAATCTAGCCCTAGCCCTAGCCCATAGCACATGCACCAACAATTTCATGATTTTCAAGTAAATTCAAAACCTAAAAATACTAAACACACATAAGGCATAGGGTACTAGAATTACTAAAACACATCAGCCACATGATTATCACTAAGATTTCAACCACAACTAAGATTAAGAAGCTCACAAAACTCTGATCAAGCCTTCATAATTTCAAGAACATCATTCCAAAAAGAAACTAAAGCTAAGGGCTAAGAACATGCCTCTTTTATAATGTAGGAATCAATGAGAACTCAGTAGTAGCTTTGGTTGATCATTTTCTTCACACCAATAGAAAAATTCCAAAGAAAATACTTAAAAGAGTATTGGCTTGTAAGGGAACTAAAAAGGAGGGAATATTAACAGTGAAAATCCCAAGGCATTTGAAAAGCCTTTAATAGGCCAGTCAGGTATACAAAATTGGAGATGCCGGTTTAGACTGCCAAGCACTTTAGGCGGTACGTCGATCATGATGGTAACCACCTTTTTTATCAGAATTCAAACTATAACTTCACTCATGGAAAATGGTGTGACAGGCCATTACCCATGATCCACCAACTTGCAACTTAGACGCCTAATTTTAGAACACTTCTAGAGCCATCAACTAACTTAACAAGCGGTCAAATTAGTGATCCCCATCTTCAATAGGCGATTCGTCGATCAAACTCATCTTGTCGTCCTTTCAGCTTTTATCTCAGACTCTCTCTTTTTCATACCTACATAAATCAACTCCCATTATTCAAAATGAAATGATTAACTACTTGCCTTGGGTTTCCTCCCTAGCTGGGCATTAGATACATCGTGGCAAGATGTAATTCCTTTTATCCTTAAGTCACCCATGATCGATTGATTACTATAACAACTTGGACGTCTTTTGTTGGCTTCAAAGTTTCGCAAATGTTGAAAACCACTTCTTCATCATTCACTCTGAACCTTAGGCCCCTCTTTTTACTTCCACAACGACTCCTCCAGTTGCCAGAAATGGCCTTCCAAAAATAATAAACACGTTGGTGTCCACCTCATATTCTAGGATCACAAAGTCAGCCGGAAGAATAAACTTGCCACCTTCAATGACATAGCATATAATATTCGAACCGATACTTTTGTTGACCAGTCAGCCATGAGGAGTTGCATTGTTGTTGTTGAAGGGGTCTCCAGCCCCAACTCTTCACATAGGGCTAAAGGCATGAGATTTATGCTTGTGCCTAAATCGCATAATACCTTATTTAACTTTGATGCTCCAATTGTGCATGGTATAGTGAATGCACCTGGATCCTATTTCTTCACAGCCAACTTCTATGTCAAAACAGCACTACAACTATGAGATACCTCGACTGTCTCACACTGAAGAATCTGCTTCTTTGTGACCAACTCCTTCATAAATTTTCCATAACCTGGCGCTTCGATAAACGTTTCCACTAGTGGAACATTTATCGACGGAGAGTTGAACACATTAAGGAATGTATGACATTTACCCTCCTCCCCGTTCCTTTTCAACTGCTGAGGGGATGGAGGGTCTATCTTTATGTGAGGCATTTTTGGCCTGACAGTTGGATTAGCATTTTTGGGAGGTGCCATTTTGACATGCACTGCATCATCTCCAACCTTCTCTTTTTCACTTCTCTCAAGGTTGCCTAGAGCTTCATCATTTTTGCCATTTCCGTCAACTGCCATATTCTTATCACTTACAACACCCACTTTGTCTTTTTCATCTTCATCTATAACCGATGTAGGCTTCACACATTCTACCACTCTTCCACTTCAAGTAGTAATAGCTAAGCACTATTGATCACCACTTTTAGGATATGCTATGTGTCGCTAGGCAATCCACCATTTGGCCATTGACTAAGGTGAGCTGAGATAATTCCAAGTTGAGTATCTAAGTGTTTAATAGAAGCTGAATGCGAAGTCACTATTTGATTCAGCCAAGAGAAGATCAATTTCATTTCTTTCAACACTTTGTTATAGGCCTCAACTTTATTGAAGATTTAGGTTAGCATGTCTTAAGTCCATAAACTCTCGAGATATACTGTTGTATCAAATTCTTTTACACTATCATGTTGTGGAACATATTTATATATAGCTATATCTCGATCTCTCCTACCTCTAGCTTGAGGTTGTTCAGGCCATGCTTGATCTCGCCATCCAGCAGTGTTGTCCCAACCTTGATTTCCGAGTTGCTTATGAAAAGCCGATCGAGAACCCATTACTTGGTTACAAATATAATGCACCTCTTTCCTATATCCTCATTTGTATGGTACATTATCATAAACCTACATCTCTAGCAGCATGTACAAAATTAATACTCTTTCGATTTCCTCCATGAAATGCTTAGTCAAGAGATCCATTTGAGTCATCATCTTGGCCATGTTTTCTTCTCTGTCTCTTGATCCTTAGCAAGTTGTTCATTAGATGGACCTCTATGCATAGAAGATATGAGGGCATCCCTTGTATACCAAGCTCGGTTAATCATTGTCATATAATCCAATAACTCATGAGAAACAACAAAAGTTTTCTTCATAATTCCACCTCGTACCAGATGGTCAACAACACATTTGTTGGCTGCATCAAGAGTTACATAAATGTACTTCAAAAATAGGTGTTATGGCCTATAATGGTGTGGACATTGAAGAAAGAGTTCTCAAAACTTCAACCATGTCTCATTCAATGGCTCACCCTCAGTTCTCTTGAAGTCCTCTATTTTTTTCTTAGCTTAACCATTTTCAAACGAGGGAAAAACCTTTCAAGGAATGCATCTTGGAGTTCCTCCAACAAAGTGATTGATTCCTAAGGAAACTTAGATAGCTACCTCACTACTTCTCCAGTGATAGAGAATGGATAGCGCATTAGCCTTATGCCCTCTTGGGAGACTCCCTTAAAATTGAAAGGTAGGCACACATCGATGAAGTTCCTTAGATGCTTATGAGGATTCTCATGAGCGAGTCCTCCGAACAACCTTTTCAACTGAAGTAGTTGTAACATTATGCTCGTTACATGAAATACAGCTCCTCCAGTCAATAGGTACAGCCAAATGGCTCCTGTACTCCCCCAACTAGTCCCACTAAACATTCAAAATATCATTCACATCTCCAACATTATCAGCATGGATGCTCTTATCGTCCTCCATCTTAGCACCTATTTGGTAAATAATAAAAACAACAATAAAGCAGAAAACAATTCTAACAACAAAAAATTTATTCAACAAATACTTCAGTCACAAACAAATGTTGCTCCACAGGAACGATGCCATTTTGTAATGGGCACTCAATCCTACTACTCAAAGAACCAAGACGGTCATCATCAACATATTCCCAACAATAGTGTTAGGGTCAAATCCCATAGGGAGTGGAGGTTTGAGAGTTGAAGTATTTCATTGAATTAGACAATTGTAGGTCGAATTGGGGGGTTATAATAATTAAAGTTTAGATTTAGCAAACTATAACTAATTAGCAAATTAACCAACAGGTAGACAGAGAGGTTGGGGATGTGCAAATATGGGATTAGATCTACTAATCTAGGTCTAAATAATTTACTAATTGAGTTAAAGATGAGTGAATAGGCTACGATGCTGGTAACCTAAGTTCAATAACGATATAATGGTGTTTCCCATGATTCTATTACGATAACATACAAGGATCACTCTAGGACACACCTGGGCTGAGAAATCACAGCAAACCACCTAATACCTCAGCCGTTGAACCCATGGTATGGCATTCAACTGAAACCTCAAAAGATTTCCACTAAATATACCCATTCCATACACTAATTACTCAAATTAAAGCAATAATAAGAGAGATGAATACACACAATTGCACACCCCCAACATGAGGGTTTTAACCACTCTTGCTAGAAATTAAAGATTCAATACCAATATATGCAGTTGAGTACATGGGTAACAAGGATTAGAAGAGAGAAGTTGATTTCAGCAAGATAATCTCTAAAAATTTGCACCTCCACAAGCTTGAAACCCTCTCCCTTGTAATTTTTGATCAAGAATATTCTAAGTACCCTAATCTCACTCTCTCTCTCTATTGGGATTCCGAAGACAATAATCTATACAATGTCCTTTTCAAAAATTGCTTAAATAATTCATGCTAAATCATTGTATCTTGTGCATTAACTTTCATCTTGGAGGTCAAGGATGGCCATCGCCGAGTACTTCGGCGATGCCCCAAATGTGCACTTGATCGCTTTTCTGATGTTCACGCTCCAACATATTTGGCGATACACTAAATTCCCTTCTACAACACTGATGTTCATGCTCTAACAGTAAAGCGGTCACTATCAAGTATAAATCTAATAAGAGGTTTGGTTGAATCCATATGGAATACGGGGTTGACCATATTGACTTTTACCAATAAATATTTCAAGCATCAATAGGCTATATTCTCTAGAAGGGGGGGGGAGTTGCAATTCAAAGTGAAAGAAAGTAAAAATACTATACAACTATTGCAAAGAGACAACTAAATTGAGGGACAACTTGGGAATTATGTTCCCCATGATTCATTAACTCAATTACCCCGGATAACATAATTCTATTAGGACATTGCATGTAGGATGGTAACTTAGATTCTTTTGGCCCTCTTGTGAAGGTGAAGGTCAGATTGCACCATAGCGCTTGGTCAGCAACCACAGTGTGCCAACTAACCATTACCCATTGTCCTAGTCAACCTCACCTTGGTCAGGTTTGGTTGATTAGACCAGAACACATCAATCGAATCTTGTGTTCAATTTCCTTTTTCCTATTCACCACTACATTGGTAGGGATCATGACTCTAGGTGGGTTTTGGTGTTGGCCACCACTAAACAACATCCAAAATGAAAGGAAATTGACAATACATGCAAATACCCAACCAAAGAAATGCACAAAATCTGGGTTATTTCAAGTCAACTCCTCATGGTTCCTATAACTCCAAGTTGTGGGTGCTTACATGGCAAGGGCAAAATCACAAACAATGCATATAATGAACAAGGTTGAGAGATTACCCAAAAACTATGAAGAAGAAAACTAACTTAATGTTAAAACCACAAGATTGAAGTAATGGAGTTTGAGTAGTACAAGTGATTTCAAATCCCCCAAAATGGATATTCAAAGTAAAATCCTAAAATCTACACTGACCCTAAAAAATTGCTCTCTACGATTTGTCAAAGTTGTCTTGTGTAAAATGGAATCTCCAAAATCTGCTTTCAAAACCCTATCTTAAACTATTTATACTATATATAAATAAAATAAAATAGAAAATCTAGCTAACAGCAAATACAGCTCGTAGGTACAACTCATAGAGTGACCTACGAGTCCTAATCAGGCTTTCGTAGTCAGCACTGGCATTTTGGACTTGACTGCTATGATCCATTACTGCGAGTCGTTCGTTGAGCTATGACTTGAAGGATCTCCTCGTAGCCCATTGCTTGCAGTTCTTGGCCTAATGCTTGACCTCTTTTAAAATTGCTAGAAGAGCACCCTACGACTCGTAGCTTGCACTATGACTCATAGGGTGACTTATATGTCTCGATTTTCATCAAATCTACATTTTTCTCCCAATAGTCATGCCAACCTATTTTTCTGCACAAATAACACAAAAATGCATAAAAACCATAAAAAATTTGCATGAAGAACTTGCAAAATCCCTTGTTTTAGGCATCAGATGTGTTGTAGTTTGTCAGCACATCAATACCCTCAACTTTGCTTGTCCTCAAGCGACAACTCGATCTAGATCGACAATAAGTAACACATAGCAATTACTCTAATAGCACATACTTCTCTCAACTTCAACTCAGGTACCCAACTCTCATTTTCAAAACCTGAGTGCATAGCTACCAAGCAAACAAAGACACAATGATGCATCTGACAATCCAACTATGACAATCTAAGAAGTATCAACAATTCAGAATCATTGAACAAGTCATATGCCAATCATGCAATACAAATGCCCTCACAAAAGAAGTCCCTCCATTTCACTCAAAAACCAATCAATGTTCGGGGACTGTGCAAGCATCGTCACTCTCAAAAATGAGATTCACGAATGATAACCAACACAATAGGCTTGCCTATATACACAAACTCCGGACTGTTGACTAGTTGGATTAGGATCACGTTTGGACTTTATAGTCTTGAAACATAGGATCATGGGGCTTTG